>OX451735.1:1180875932-1181173900 GCA_948472305.1 Vicia faba
AGTGCAACTAGAAATACAATAATCAACATTTTTAAATATTCAAAATGTGAGAAAAAGAAGGTAAATCACCCTAAAGGACCAAGTTGTTATAAAACAAACTCAAAGGACCACATTGTTACAATAAAATAACTTAAAGGACCCCAGATATATTTTTGCCTATATTTTATTATTATAAAAAAGGGGGAGATTATGAAGAAGATGTTCATCATCTATCTTATCATAGTTTTGACGAATACAAAAGATTATCATAGAAGAAAGGGGGAGCAGAAAAAGATTGAAATCAAGTATCAAGTGTTGGCCCTTTTGGATTGGCTGCATTATATAAAACAACATGGAATTTGGTCAAACTATTTCTGGTGCAGAAGAGACACTTGTGAAACACGATGTTCTAACATGTGTGTTGTAACATCTGGTCTTTAATAACAGACATATGATATTGCAATATTAGTTATGATTTATTCTATCCGAGATTCATTCTACAAGAATATCTACATTTCATGGAGAAGTGTTAGTTTGGAAGTACTGGTACAACATGTGGAACATGATGTTCCAGCATGTATGGAGTGTGTAACACGCTAAAAACCCCACGATTATTATTATAAAATAAAGCATACAGAAAACACATAATTACACTTAGGATGTTACTCTACATCAAACACATCTTCCATGTAGCACATATTTATATAATAAGACATTTAACACTAATCATCGCATGGCCACCTTCACTTAGGGTATCATTACAACGAAATTATAAAAGTAAACATGCTTCTGAACTTATATATGTCTCATGAAATCAATTTATTAGACTCAAATAAAGCATGGTAAAAATCTCAATAAAACAACATAGTTATCATCACAATGATAGTGCAACATTCAACTCTCTTATTAACAACCAAATAAAGAAAAAAAATCATTTTCCCCGTCCAGTGTTACATATCATAGCAACATAATTTATAAGAATGAAAAACAAAAAACAAAAGAAGAACAACCTCACGTCATCCTCAACTCTAAGCAGCTACTCAGTTACCTGCTTATCTGTACTCCAAAATGGAGCACAGACCATAAAAACAAAACACGGGTGCAAAATCACATTAATAAAGTTAGCGGTATATACTGCAAGGTAGAGTATAAAACACATACATATTTGATAGGAAAAATAGAAAGTGTACTGTTTTTTCCTTGTAGTAATAATGGGAAATTCCACGAATGTCGATCTCAAGAAATACATGCAATTATCGAGTTCAATTCACATTCAATTAAACAAAAAATTTAACTGGGGTTTTGGTTTAGGAATTATCACTTAACAAGTAGCAGAAATACAAAATGGCTTTTCACTGATATGAGGAGCATGCTAGGGGTAGGTGTGTGATTTGACCTTGTAATAATCTTTACTTTTGATCTCTTCAATAAGTTCATTACCTTCAACTACAAAATCTTAAGTTTGTTTTCCCCTAAGTCCTTAGTGAGAAATTTTTTACCATTCATCCTAAATCCTAAGTCCTTAGAGATATCTGATGGAGTCAAGCCTTTACGTTATCAAGATTTTACCGGTGACCTATAGGGTATCCCTAGTCTTAGGTGATATCTACTATAGTCTAATTATTCAAAACCTTAACAATGGCGGTTTAGCCCTAATTTTTAACCGTGGATCAATCTCTATTTGTCCGATAAGAAAGGCATAAGAACATTGAACAATTAAATTAAAAGGAAACTTATTGTATCAAAATCAAGAATTCAAAATTAATACATTTGTGAATCAGGGACACCCCATAGAATTGGGGGGTTTAGCTTCTCATAGTATTAAAAATAAAATAAATAATAAAATTAGACATTACAAAAGGTGAGGATTCTTTGATCTTCAATTGTTGTTGCTCATGAAGGAATCTCCCTCTCCAAATATCTTTAAAGCACCAATCTTTATCGTTCCTAATCTTCTCCAATCAAAAGTCCTGAAATTCATTGTGAAAAATCCTCTAAATAGCAAACACTCACTTAGGTCGATTGGCAATACCAAAAATGCCCCTCTAGGTCACAAATAGTGAAAAATAAGGAAAACATGAAAAATCAGCGTAACTGGCCAACATGGCCCGTGTCAGGCGACACGACTGCCCGTGTTGGCCCTCTAGTATTTAATTTTCTTTAATAAACCCAAGGCATGCTGACACGACCCATGTCAGGTGACACGACCGCCCGTGTCAGCCCCTGGCATCGAGCTTTGCACGAACTCATATCTTGACACGGCCCGTATCAGGTGACACGACCACCTGTGTCATCCCCCCCTGTAGCATGAGTTTTGCACTTTCTCTGGAACTCTAAGTTTTGCACCTTCCTGCACTTATTGGTCCTGATTTATTCCTGTGAGCTTCAAAACAGTAAAACATACAACCAACACATAAATGTAGAGGAACGAAATAAAACGCTTGACAATATAAAGAAAATATAGATAAAATCAATGATAAATGACTATGTAAAAATAACTGATCAAACTCCCCCAAAATTAAACTATTTCTTGACCTCTAGCGACTATTATACGAACTCATGAATATCATAGCAGCCCGATACTCATACGTGAGACATCCGTTCAAATTGATCAAAACCTTAAAATCTTGAGCTTCCTCTTCATACACCTCTCTAAGTTTGCTTTGTACTTAAGACTTTTTTTTTTCCGATTTTCCTCCTTTTTCATTCGGACAATCCAATTAAGGGAATGGGAATTTTTTATGATCATCACATGCACAAGACTGATCAAGAAAGTTTTTCCTCAGGCACCAAATAAGAGCTTTTGCTCCTTTTTAATTTCAGATGAAATTTTTAAAACTTTTCAATTTATATATTATCCTTTATGGACGACGTTTAGTGATCAACCCCCTTTGGAATGAGTAATATGGTGGGAGAACTGACTTTTTTTGTTTTATCCAAATGTGCAGATAACAAGAGTCTCCACTGACTTTTCTTTTATCCAATATTTAGGAAAGATGAAAAGAACAGGAAAGACCTTTGATAAATTGTGACTTCGGGAGTTAAGTTATGAAAAGGGTAGGTGCTAGCATCCTTTTCATCCGTAGTTATCTACGAGATCTTAATTTATTAGCTCACTTTAAAAACTTGAATTGTGTGTGTGTGATTTGAAAATATTTTGAAATGCCAATGTGAGGATAACTTTATAATAATTCTTGTATCAGTCCTCAAGAATGTATACAAAGTGTTTTTTTGAAAATATTTGTTTGAAAATGATATGTGAAAAATGTTTTGAAAAGGATGTGAGCAAGCAATTAGAAGTTCTTACCCACTAAAGGCATTTCTTGTTATTTTCCTCTCCTTTAGAGATAGTATTATCCATACCATTAGTTGGTAGGTAATCCTATCTATTGCATGTGAAGGGACAGACGTAGGTTCATCGTATGGTCATCGAAGACAACACGTAAGGATACTTTAGCAATTGTATCAGAGGGACTATCATCATTTTGTAGGCAACTCGAAGGGTCATTGAGGGATTGTGATCTTTATTCTAAGGGACTATGATGATTTGATCGATGGTCTTTTGCTAAAGTATCCCCACTTTCAAGGGATGTAACTAATATTTGTAAGGCAACAAGAGAGGTTACCCTAGAGGTGCAAGTATGTGAAGTGTGTTAATTCAGTTATTTTATCTTGAAAATTAGGGTTTTATATATTGGTTTTAGTCTTGCCATACAAACCCTAGTTACTAACAGTTAAATATGTACAGAAAATTAAAGGGCGGAATGTAAAGACCTAAGCTATTACATGACTTTGGGCAGATACATAAGTATAGAAATTTGAGGGAAAGTAAGTCTACGCTATTACATCCTCGAAGCAGATACATAAATAGAAAAAATGAGGAAATGTAAATCTACGCTATTACATTGATAGTGCGACTTATACAATTATTCTATGAAATTAAGTAGCAAAAGATGAGAAAAATGTTAGAAAAATGTTAAAGATATAAAATCTAAGTGTTAATTTTTTTGATATTTTTTTTGTAGAAAATAATTTAAGTGATAATAATTAATTAAAACCTAATTGTTTCTAATTAATTTTAATATTAAGAAAGAAGTTAATTAATTAATTAATTAATAAAAACATGTCAAGAATTTAATTATTAATTAAAAAATGTAATCCTAATTTGTTAGGTTTTCTTAAAAAAAATTAGGTTAGTTAATATTTAATTAAAAAAATAATTAGTAAAGAAAATGGAAAACTTAGGGTTAGAAAGAAAATATGTTAAAAAATAATGCATGGGGTGGGTGTTGAACCCATGCCCTGGCCTCAAAGAATACTCCTTTCACCACTGCTCCATCCCGCATTTTGTGTTTAGGAATAGGAAGCATTCGATATATAATAACCCTGCGTTGAAATCCTGAAAAAATAAAATAAATTGACAAAATGCAGGGATTGAACCCACGCCCCTTATGTTATAGGCCTCCATTTCCAACCAACTATGTTACACTGAATTCGTGTTATAGAATGTAAGTAAATAAACATATGATAAAAACAAACGAATTAGAGAAGCGCCAGAGCCCTAACTCCGGTCGTCTTCTCCAGTAAGATGATTTTTGGAAACCTGCAAAAATGGATGAAAACGAAAGATATAACAACTTAGATCCACTAATTAGCATGCTACGAATTCAATGTATGGTTAGTTTAGCCTGAAAATGATTGTATCGTGAGTTTCAAATCCAAACTCAGATCGTGCCCTAACAATGGTGTTTCATCGTCCCTACGCTATATCTCACAAATAATGGATCAAAACAATTCTAAAAATCATTATGAACATGTATGAGTGCATCAAATCAATCCATAATGCATGAATAAAGAGTTTGAGATTAGAGAATTTTACCAAATCAGTGCAATCAAGGAAGGGTGCTCTGACGTGTTTCAGGCTTCAAGGATGGTTGGGATGGAGTCCTGGGAACTTCAGGAAGATGATTTTATGCTTGGAATTGATTGATCAAGGCTGGAGATGAGGGTTTCAAGTTGCCCTAGTTTTGATAATTTTGAGATTTTTTAGGGCTTGTTCTTGAGGCAAATTTCCCGTCCCTTGATGTCTGAAGGTGAGTATTTATAATGAGAAGATTAGGTCAACAAAAGTGAGATCAATCTTTTGTATTTCATGATCAAATATTTGATTGGAATTTTGCATGAAATCTTTCTTTTTTAGGCCAATCTCATGCCAATCAATCTCACATATTTTTGATAGCTGGTCATGTGATTTTTTGGCTTTAAATCTGATCAAAACAAGAGCCCACACGCCTTGATCCATTGTTTTCATATTTTATTTTATTTAATTTGCATTTAAATGAACAAAATACAAATAAAAGAAATAAAAAATCATTAAAAAAAATATGTGAATGGATTTAGAGGTCTTTTATGAGGTTATGATCACGTTTGGACCTGAAAACTTAGGCCTATTAGCCCAAAAATTCAAATTTGTTCGCTTTAGGTTTCATGCATTTTCTCAAAATTGCTCAACTTGCACAACTCATAACTCTCTCAATTTTTGTCATACGAAGGTGATCTTTGACTTTTTGGAAACCTTAAGGTGAAGTCTTTAACTTGATGTAAATTTCTTTGACAAAAAATGTATTTTTGTTGACTTTTAAAAAGACATGTAATGTTTTGGCCCATATCTCTCAAATGAAGATTTTTTGGCCTTGAGCTTATAAAGGCTAAGTTGTAGAGAATTGAATTTCCTTGAAGATAGGCTTTTTTTGAAGAATTTATGATGAAGTATGTGAAAGTTATGCTTGGTCAAAGTTCAGTTGACTTCTCCTAAAGAAAACCTTAATTTAGTAACTTTTGACCTTTGATGAATCTTGAGTTTTCTTGATGAATCATGATCAACCCTTGATCAAATGATAAATATGAGTTCCAAATATTGATGTTGAGAAAAAATATTGAAGTTTGACTGTAATTTGGTCAAAGTTAACTTTTTGTCCAATACAATTAATTTTCAGTTATCTGGGCAATTGACTAAGCAAACTTATGCTGCAAGGTTTGAAATTTGGCACGAGGATTCTTTGAAGCACATGAAGAACCATGAAGTCCACTTGAGGCATTAGAAACTCAATTTATTTTGAGAGAAGCAAAAACCTAGTCGTAGGTCAGTATCTTAGGAGGATAGTTTGTCTAGTTAACCCTTAAGTAGTTTTGAGTACTTGAGGACCCTAGGAGCATGAGGAGATATCTTGAATTAATTTTGTCTCACATATGGGAGGGAAATTTTGGGGTACAACAGCTACCCCTGTTCAATCTTCTTAAATCTGAAGAGTTAGATTGGCATGTTCGCCATTCGTGATCTGAAGGTGGAAGAGAATTTAACAGTTAAGTGCCCAGAAATTTGCACTCACATGTGCACGACGTAACACTGTTGGTTGATTGTACTACTTGAACGAGCTTAAAGATTACGTTCAAAAAGTTGACAGAGTGTCATCAGAGATGGTCTTATAGATGCCATCCAAAGTAAATGTTGATAGGAGTATCAGAACGAGTCTATGCCCGATTGTATCTAAAAAAGTTTACTAGAATGAGTCTGCATCGGAATGTATCTAGTAGACGTGCTAGGGAGTGTCAGAATAAATCTTATGTCTTGATTGTATCTGAATGATGTTATAAAATAAGTCCATGTCTAGACTATATCTATAAGAGGATCATAATGAGTCTTCGCCCGAGTGTATCTGAACTATGTATTAGAATGAATCTACGCTTGATTGAATCCAAAAAATATATTGGAATGTGTCTACGTCTGACTGTATCTGAAAGAGTATCAGAATGAGTCTTTGCTTGACTTATCTAAGAAGTGTATCAGAATGAGTCTTCGCCTGACTATATCTAAAAAATGTATTAGAATGAGTCTACGTCCGACTATATCCAAAGGAGTATCAGAATGAACCTTCGCGTAGTTTTATTTGACTAATGCTTTTCAGAATGAATCTATCCAATTTTATCTAAGGAAAATGCTTTTCAGAATGAATCTCTGAAGGAAATGCTCGTCAGAATTAGTCTATGAGGGAAATCACCTGGTAATATAGATAGTCGCCCCATCCTATTTCAGGAATTGATCTACAACCTGTCAATAGATTGCTGATAATATTCGTCTATTTGCGAACTTAATCTGATAAGACAAAGTTAGTTTTATGCAATGTCATGATGCATGAAATTTATTTTGTAGTGATGCTCTCAAAATAAATGAGAATGGTATATGTGTTGAAAATGTTATGATATTTCGTGAATGATGTATGGATGCAGTATGTCGTTTGAGTGTATCAGTAGCTTCGTGTAACAACTTTTACTGGGGAAAATAAATCTCTGACTGTTGCTGGGGATGAAGAAAGCAATTTTTCAATTTTTGACTTTACTGGAGATTCCAGTTTTCTGTTTGATGACACTCCGCTAGGGATGTTCGACTTCTATTTGGGTATATAAGAATTCCAGGAGAGTTGGTCATTCATTATTCTTTTGGTTGGAGGATTTAATTCTTATGCATCCTGACTAGGATAAAAGAGATGGGTAATCCTTTGATGTGTTGTCTGACCAGGTTTTAGATACGAGTATCACCTCTTCTAGGGAGGACAACGTTGAATGAAATTTGGCTGGAGAAGATAATTCTATCGGGGAATTGCGATATTGGAGAAATAAACTCCATTGGGGAAATGAATCCTGTAGACTGTGTTGAGGAAATAATCTCTGATAGGGACTGAAGTATCATAGGTTGCGCTGAGGAAGTTTCCACTGTATGCTGGGGAAATGATCCAACTTCCTTATCTGCTAGGGGACCTACTAGGAAAGATAATAATGTAAAGTTATCCCTCTGCTGTAAGATGCCCCAATTTTTGTCTGAGGGTATATCAAATTTGTTGGGGAATATATCTCTGTTAGAGATGAGCCTATAAAGATAACTCTGTAGAGATAGTTTCATGGAGATTTATTTATGGGGATTCATGGATAACTTGAACATTATTCCAACTCCTAGAGTCTTTAATAAATGCTAATTCTGTTTTCATGCATATATTTTTATAAACAGTAATCATATTCAAATGCATATGTTCATTCAACGTAATCATTTGACGTTTTTGCAAATAAAATAGAGAAAGTAAATAACAATTTTGAATTTTGAAATTCTTAATGAGATCTACAACTTTTCTTTACTGATCAAGTCCTGTAAATTCTTGGATTTTGAGCTATGAATCCATAAAGTCGTGCACTTTTTCTTAAACACACATTGAGATTTTGACCTAGTTTAGGCAGATTTTGACCTAACTTCTTGGTCAATTTTCACCAATCTCCAAGAGGATTTTGTCAAAATTGCCAACATGAAGGTTGTAAAGGATGTTCCAATATTTCAAAAATGTCCAAGAACTCATTGAGATCATTTTTGAGCTAGGATAATCAAAGAGATGAAGTTAGGGTTTCAAACTTGAATTATAGGTCATCTTTGTGATGCACAAGAATTCAAATCTCAAGCCTATGTTGCACAATCTTGTTTTTGCATGCTTCTAACTTGTAAATCACTCCATAATTAATTGTTTACACAATTTATTGATGTATGATCCAAGTGATTAAGCCATTATCCATAGTAATTTTCCATATTTGGAAGAAAGTTACCATTCTATTCTCATAAAGCAAGCTTTATACAAAGTCAACTTGTATTGAGCTTTGCACTTGTTCCTTATGCACAAACTTCCTATACAAAGTTAGATAAACATGTTTAAAGTTTATAACCACTATAGATAAATTTGTACCTTGCCTTAAATCCATACTTGTCAAGCTTGCTTCAAAAACAAGTAAAAATCCTATAACTTGTGATCTTGTGATTTTGACCACCTCAAGCTCTCAAACCTTTTCCTATAAAATAAGACACTCTTATGTAACTTGGGAGACGAATTCTCAATCCATAAAACTCACTCAAACTCTCCCAAACCAGAAATTGCATAAAAACTCCATTTTTACCACAGTTCTGCCCAAGAACTTCCATCTCACAAACCATTCGTGTGTTTCCTCTCTAAATCATCTCAAAAGCTTCCTTACCTCAAATACAATTCATTTCAATCTCTGTTTTCCAACTGTAACTCTATTTTCACCATTGTCCAAGTTCAAAAATAGAGCATTGCAATTGGACTTCTTTGGACCTTTTCATCCATTCTCAACTCAAGCAAAGCATTGCATTAGCTTCCTAGAGGTTCAAGGAAGCTAACCTAATAATTGCAGCACCTTGAAACAAGCTCAAAATCAAAACATGAATTCCATTTTCAGGGTGAGTTTTCTGACTTTTGAACTCTTCATATAGACATTGCTAACTTTCCATTTGTGAAGATAAAATATAGATATCATAGCCCTGAAACTAACCATGTCCTTAGAATTCATTTATGTTGTTTGAGTAGTGAGAATTTTGAGCATGAACTTTCTGAAAAAATTAGGTTAGAATTGGTACTAGTTAAAATTCGTGCTCATCTTTGAGCCATTCTTTATGTTATTTACATTTATGGAATCATGGTGAAATTTCTAACAAGTTTGATGTTCATACTTTTGAGAATGGTTGAGAAATGAATGAGTTGCAGAAGCTCTGGCTGGCGCGAGGAAGAAGATGAAGTTTGTCACTAGAACCGGTTGTGTAATATATATTTATGGTTTTGTTTATAACACCAGATGTATAGCCACCTCAGTGGTAGAGAGTGAGCGCGCAAGGCATTACCCTATAAGGTCCTGGGTTCGAACCCCAGAGACCTTTTGCTTATTTTCTTAACATTTCCTTGTTTTATTTTTTTTACAAACAACGCACGTCTGGGCCTAAAATCAACGGGCCTTCACCATTTTATTCTCTCTAACCCCCATTTTCTGAAACAACACGCAGCCCAATTCTTTTATTTTATTTCTTTGTTTTTCTGATTACAAAAAAATCAGTGATGGGCCTAACCCAAAACAAATCTGTTTTTGCTACCAAACCACTTTTCTCATTTTCACACCCCCTGACTTTAATTTTTCATATTTTTATTTTATTTTATTATCTTTATTATTATTTTTATTATTATTATTAATATTATTATTATTTTTTATTAAAAAATACCAAAAATGTTTTATATTTTATTTAGAATATTTAGTATATTTTTATTTTGCTTCTTTTAAAACAAGAAGGACCAAAAATATTTTTTTTAACAAATTTCCTTTTCTTGATTAAATTAATATTAGACTTAGTTTTATTTTAAAATTTCTTTTTTATTTAAATAATTTAGAATTTATGATTTTAATTGACTTCTCTTTTAATTAAGTTGAATCCAAACTCTTTCATAAAAACCCTAAAAAACTTTCTTGATTAATTCAATTTCTTTTCTCAAAATAACTTAGGTTTAGTTTATCTTAAATAAACTTAGACTAATTAATTTTTTTTAATTAAGTTAAAACCATTTCATATATAAAACAAACAAAAACAATTGCATGTTTTCTTTGTATATTGCCTTTACATTCTTGTATAATATTCAATATGGTTGTAATAGTAAATTAAGTTTTATTTGCTTTCATCTCCCAATTTGTAAATTTGTATCTCCATCCCCAATGATGTAATAGCGTAGAATTTTACATTTCCTCAATTTATCGCTTTCAATATAAATGCTAGTAATTAGGGTTTATATGGCATGACTAAAATCAATCAAATAGAAAACCCTAATCCAAAGACAAAATGCATGAAAAACAAAATACTTCACACACTCGCACCTCTAGGGTTAACCTCACTTGTTGCCTAAAGATAAAAATAGTTATGTGGGATACTTTAGCAAAAATAATCAAATACAAGATCATAGTCCCTCTATGACCCTTAAAATGTTTCCCTCATAAGTGATCTTAGACCCTTACAAAAATTGCTAAGGTATCCTACAACGTTGCTTTCTATGACTATACATTGATCCACGCCCGTCCCTTCACCTCCAATGATAGGGCTTCTTACCAATCAATGGTAAGATAGAAATATCTAAAGGATGAGGAAATGAACAAAGAATTTTTGAGTAGGTAGAACGCTTGTAGTTGCTTGTTCATAACCATTTTCAAAACATCTTTCAAAATACACCAACACTTTCAAAAAGGAGATATTTTCAAAAGTCAACACTTTGTATGCATTCTTATAGAGACAAGAACCATTACAAAGTTCACCTAAGCGAAGGCACTTTTCAAAAATACTTTCAAAAACAAATCACAAACACATTTCAAATAAAGTATCTTCAAAGCGAGCTAGAAATTAAGAGTCGGTAGATAACTACGGATGAAAATGGTGCTAACACCTTCCTTTTTCATAACCTACCCCCGAACTCAAGAAAATTCTCAAAAGGTCTTTCCTGTTCTTTTCACCCTTTCCTTTATTGGGTAAAAGAAAAGCCGGTGGCGATTCTTGCTATCCGCAACAATTGCGATAAAATGCAAAAACACCCAAGTCAATTCTCCCACCGTATTATAGAACTAACGACTCTGTTGGGGATACACTTAAAAGTGGGGTTACCTTAGAGACTAGATCACCTTTAAATGCTTTCATTGTTTGACTTGTTTGCTTTACATTTTTGGGTCCTTGTTTGGGTTTTATATTGATCCTATACCCGGATCTGGGAACATTATTAGATAAGTAACAAAGATTATGGATACTGTACGGGTATACCGATATGGTTCAAGAAATAGCTACATTAGTGTGACACATTTGTGGGTACCGGTATCCCTTATGGCGGCGAATTAAGGAGAATACGGGGCTGCTGTATGGTGTCATGAAACACTAACTGACCTTAGAACCTTTTTGTTGAACAACTTGACCATTACGAAGTAAGGAGATAGCCGACTTTAGTGTAGTATGAAGTTGGTTGATACTCGATACTACTCTCATTGAGATTGGACTTTTGGGATATTTTGATCGCCAAAAGAGGCTCACGCTGAAACAATGCCCAATGAAGAAAGATCAATGATATTGAGATTCTACACTTTACTATATTTTATGCCACTGCTTAGTAATTAGGGTTGTATGGAAAGACTAAAATGAATCGTTAGAAAACCCTAATTCAAGATAAAAATAATTGAGTTGAATCACTATTCACACACGCACCTCTAGGGTAGCCTCTCTTGTTGCCTTTCCATTAAACAGTCATGTCCCTCGAATGAGGGGATGCTTTAGAAAAGTCCCTCGATTCAAATATCATGGTCCCTTGATGACCCTTTGACGTTGCCTTTTGGTAAATGATCTATTCCCTTACGAAATTGCTAAAGCGTCCTTACCAGTTGCCTTCGATGACTGTATGACGATCGTCGCATGTCCCTTGACATCCAATGATAGGGCTTCATACTAACTAATGGTACACATAACACTATCTAAAGGAGGAGGAAAATACAATAACGACCTTGAGTAGGGTAGAACTTTTAATCATTTTCTCACAAAGCTCTTCAAAATAAAATATTTCTCACAAACACTTTCAAAATATTTCCAAACAAACACTTTGTACGCATTCTCGAGGATGGATACGAGAATCATTATAAAGTTAAAATTTTAAAATATTTTCAAACAATACACAGTACAAAGCAATTTTCAAAAAGTGACCTAAGCGATTAAGAACCCAGAGATAACTACGAATGAAAAGGGTGCTAACACCTTCCATTTTCATAACTTACCCCTCTAACTCAAAATCTATCAAGGTCTTTCCTTCTCTTTTCACCCTTTCCTTATTGGATAAAAGAAAATTCGGTGGCGACTCTTGCTATCCACAATATTTACGATAAAACATAAAACAAGTCAGTTCTCCCACCATATTACACCCCCTAAACTTGAACTTAACATTGACCCAATGTTTCGAAACAAGATCTAGAAGGTGACTCACAGAGGGTAATGCAACACATGCTGCTAACTCATAGCTTTCACTAGTAAGACTCCCTTTTTATTAACTGCAAACAAAATAAAAAGAAAAACTAAGTTATTAGAAGTGTGGGTTACCTCCCACGAAGCGCTTTGTTTAACGTCGCATGGCTCAACGGTTTATCCCCTTATAGGGGGTACTTTCTCTTCCACACCTTGTTGCTTGTCTCTCCCACAATCTAAAACTCATTCAGATCAAAAGTATCAACCTATTTGTGCTTTCAGCCACTTCCAACTTCCATCTTCTCAGCTCGATGTTCCTTCTTCTTTCTCTTCTTTCCTTCTTGACTAAGCTTAGGAATTTTTATAGATGCCACTTAAGATATTTTTTCTAAGACTTCTTCAGGGAGTGAATTTGAACTGTTGCTTTCTCCTTTTACTTTGGTCATTACGACTGAAGATTTATTCTTTCTAGCTGCACCTTACTTCTTGATTTCCAACACCTTCAAGTTAACCTCCTCATCAAATGATTTAAGTGTCAGATTAACTGTCTCAATATCAAAATTGCATCGACTAGTCATCATAAATGATCGACCAAGAATGATATGAGTCTCTTTATCTCTAGGTATGTCCATGATCTGAAATTAACTGGGAAAACAAAATTTTCAATTTCCACTAGTACATCTTCAACTATCCCATATGACTACTTGATGGTGTGATTAAGAAATTTGAATTTTTCCTCACTCTCTCTTATCTTCTCAACACCGAGCTTCTTGAAAAATAGATAATGGCATTAAAATCACCCTAGATCCAGAATCAACCATAACCCTCTTAAAAGTTCTATATTTTATGGTGAATGGTATTGCAAATGACCCCAAATCCTTCTTCTTGATAGGTATTTTCCTATCGGGTGCAATTACACAAGTTCTCATCACAGGGTACCGATCCCTCTCCGATTGATCTCTTTTTTGATAATGCCTCCTTCATGAATTTCTGTTACAAATGAATTTTATCGAGTGCTTCAAATAATGGTATATTTATCTCTAGCTTCTGAACAACTGGACAAATTTATCAAACTCTTTCTCTTTTGTGTCCTTCTTTTCCACTCGAGATGGATACGGTAACTTAATGACTGGTTTAGTCTTCTCTTCAACTGGCTTCACGGGTGATACCACTTCTTCCTGTTATTTTTCCTATTCTCTCTAACTTCAAACTCTACTTCTATGATACTATAATCAAATTTTACATTATCTTTCTTCTCTTCATCAACTTTCTTATTCCTTGTTATGACTGCATTAACATTCTTATGATTTTTCTGACTTTCTTGTGCTTACAACGCTACCTGTTGTGCAATCTGTCCCATTTAAAGTTACAATTTTTTTTATTGCAGTTGTGGTATTCCATTGATTACTCCTTGTATCTTCTTGAAATTGAGAGGTGTGGGCATCCATCTTTTCAATAGCGACCTCCCACTATGCCTTCTGAGGAGCTTGTTGCTACTGATCTTTCTAGGAGACGTTAGGATGATTCTTCCACCCAAAATTATAGGTGTTAGAATATGAGTTATTTTTCCTCAAGAATTGTATCCCCTAAATTTGTTGTGGAGTTGTAAGACATTTCATAGTAAGGCGTGGTCCACAACAAATTTCACAACTTGCCTTGTGTTCCTGTTTAACTCGAGCTACCTGTTGAGTACCGATGTTCATTCCTTTCATCTTTTTCTCCACTTCTGCAACAATGACCTCTTCAATTTTTAGTTTCTTATTCACTTCCAACTTCAAATCAATCACTCCCTCTGGTTTGCTTACAACTCTGTCATATAGATCCAGATGCTCATTTGCAACAATGACTTCAATAATCTTCTTCACACTAGTGGTTGTTGTAAAGTTAGATGAACTATCGACAGTTGTATCAATAAGTTGCTTTGTCTTCATTCGAAGGCCATTCACAAACATCTGCATTTTCTCAATTTGACTCATGTTGTGCGTGGGATAGGCTACCAGTAACCTCTTGAACCTCTTGTAAGCATCACCTAGTGACTCTACTTCTTTCTTCTTAAAATTTACAATTTAATATCTATTGCGAATGTAAACAGAAGCAGGAAAGTATCCATCAAGAAAAGTCTTCTCCATCTGTTCCCAAGTGGTGATACTTCCAGCAGGTAATAAGTAAAACCACTCTTCAGCATCTTCAGTTAGCATGAATAGGAACATCCTTAATTTCTTGGCTTCTTCAGAGTGCCCCTAAATCTTCTAAGTAGTACTCATGGTGAGGAATCTCTGCAAATGCTTATTGGAATTTTCGTTGATCTTTCCGGTGAAAGATTTGCTCTTGAGCTAACAGATGGTTGAAGGATGCAGTTGAAAATTTGCAATATTGACCGGTTGATTCACAATAGTTAACTGACCTGCTGGAGAATTTGCTCCTCCATAATCCCCAAGAAGTCTCTCGGGTGGTGGTGGATCTTCAGCCATTGTTATTTCCTTTTTAAACTCTGAACCTAAATGATCTGATGAACCTTCTGATTCCTGTCTAACTAACCGATCCTGTCTGCGCCTTGCTTGAAAACTTCTTTCGATTTTTGCGTCAAAAGGAAATTCAGTTGCGGGATTTCCTCACATGCAAAGGTTAGGAAAAATAAGGGATAACAAAAATAAAAAAATTACATAAAAGAAATTTTAGTTGCAGAGAAACAAAATTCTAATTGAACTAAAATTACACTCAATAACTAGGTAGTCCCCGGAAATGGCACCAAAAACTTGATAGGAAAAATAGCAAGTGTACATTTTTTCCTTGCAGTAATAATGGGAAATTCCCCAAATGTCGATCTTAAGGACTGCATACAATTATCGAGTTCAATTCATGTTCAATTACACAAAAACTTTAACTATGGTTTTGGTTTAGGAATTATCACTTAACAAGTAGCAGAAATATAAAATGGCTTTTCACTGATATGAAGAGCATGCTAGGGATAGGTGTGTGATTTGAAACTATAATAATCTTTACTCTTGATCTATTTAACAAGTTCATTACCTTTAACTACCGAATCTTTAGTTTGTTTTCCCCTATGTCCTTAGTGAGAAAACCTTTAACCATCCATCCTAAATCCTAAGTCCTTAGATATATTTGATAGAGCCAATCCTTTATGTTATCAAGATTTTATCGGTGACCTATAGGGTATCCCTAGTCCTAGGTGATATCTACTATAGTCTAATTGTTCAAAAACCTTAACAATGGTAGTCCAACCCTAATTATTAACTATGGATCAATCCCTATTTGTCCGATAGGAAAGGCATAAGAACATTGAACAATTAAACTGAAAGGAAACTTATTGTATCAAAATCAAGAATTTGAAATCAATACATTTGCGAATCAGGGACACCCCATAGCATTTGGGGGTTTAGCCTCTCATAGTATTAAAAAGAAAAGTAATTATAAAATTAGACTTTACAAAAGGTGATGATTCTTTGATCTTCAATTGTTGTTACTCATGAAGGAATGTTCGTCTCCAAATCTCTTGAAAGCACCAATCTTTATCGTTCCTAATCTTCTCCAGTCAAAAGTCCCAAAATTCATCGTGAAAACTCCTCTAAATAGCAAAAACTCACTTAGGTCGGTTGGAAATACCAAAAATGCCCCTCCGGGTCATAAATAGTGAAAAATAAGGAAAGCATGAAAAATTAGCGTAACTGGCCAACACGGCTTGTGTCAGGCGACACAACCGCCTGTGTTGGCCCTCTAGTATTTAATTTCTTTAATCAACTCCCAGGCATGCTGACACAGCCTGTGTTAGGTGACACGACCCCCGTGTCAGCCCCCTGGCATCCAAATTTGCACGCACTCATATCCTGACACGGCTCGTGTCAGGTGACAGGACCACCTGTGTCAGGCCCTCTGTAGCATGCATTTTGCACTTTCTCTGAAACTCCGAGTTTTGTACATTCCTGCACTGATTTGTCCCAATTTATTCCTGTGAGCTTGAAAATAGTAAAACACACAACCAACGCATAAAAAATGTAGAGGATTTAAATGAAACTCTTGACAATATAAAGAAAAGATAGCTAAAATCAACGATAAATGATTGTGTAAAAACCACTGATCAATATTCTACAAATAATTGCATACAACGTTGCTCAATACATTCTCACACCTAACTTAACAATCACACACAAAACATATATTATGCATATAACTCATTTATGTAATGCAACTCAACTATGCAACTTGATGCATATACATGTGGTACCAACTCAACATTTGGTTCTCTTAGGAACCGTGTCCCCTCTCTGAATCCATGAACCCCCTCGTTGAACTCCAAGCCCTCTTTTCGAGCTTGTGACAAGCCACTAGTCCCCTCTCTGAACTAGTGAACATTCCTCTTGACACAACTCAAATGATGCATGAATCATACATGCAATATCAATGTGTTAAGACCCCTCTCTAATTCTAACATAATGCACTGACAACTCTTATAATCCACTCTCTGAATCACCTTGCAATCACAATTACAAATGTACAACACAAGTGAAGTCAGCACAACACAATTGTTAAATAGATCTCATCAATCAATTTATTTTCTCATACACTCAACAACACATTAATCATAACTATGCTCATACAACAACAAGTACTCATCAGTACACATAACAACTCAACACGGTATTATCAACATATTTTTACCTATTCACCACCCATCAAATATTTCATAAAATCGATTAAATTACAGTTATAATCATCAATTACACCAAAAAATCCCAAACAGTAGCTAACAATAGAAAAATAACCAACAAAACTAGGAAATCGACAATTGCAACTTTCATATAAACAACTCCCATATAAACAACTAAGGCACCTACAAAAATAAATGCATTATAAAATAATTCAACATTAATACATAACATTTAGCCTCTCAAGGCATCACCATGAGATAGTACCACGCGTTAGCTTTCCAGCGATTTGAACCGTACTTCCAATGGAGTTACAGAGCTCAAGTTATGTCATTTTCTATTCTATGATTTTTCCACCCGAAACAGTGGTAAACGGTTACACTCAGTTGTTAACCGGTTACATGCTCGAAAAACAGTCCAGAAACTTATTTTTCACCGTTTGAGGTCTTTTGGACCTCTGATTTCGATTCACTAAAAGAACCTTATCTCATAATTTGATAAACTAGAATATCCAATGATTAAAATGGAAATTTCAGAATATATCACGGATTGGCATCTACAAAGTCTTCAGTTTTCAAGTTTTTCAACACGTACGATAAAATCACTTATTTTTCAAACTTCACCCAAACACTCCCTAACATGTCGAAACAACTTATTTCGAAAATCTATCTTTACAGGTCATTTACCTACTATTATTGCACCTCAAACCTATTAATTAACATCTCATACAAGTTATATATCATCAATATCATATCAAATCATCAAATTAACATATAAAATCCCCTAATCTCCTAAAATCATATTAATCTCAAAACTTTAAAATCTTCAACAATGGTGGAAAACATATCAACAACCAAAAACAAATTTGTCACACATATAGGAACACGAAATTCATCAGGAAAAATAGATTATAACATCAATGAATCATAATTTTTCAGATTCACATAATAACACAACAAAGCATACACGTTCATACCAAACATATTGGAGGTTAAAGACTCATCTATCCTATGCCTCATACTTATACCCTTTACTAAGGTTATTCTCCCTCCTTACCTTAATTCCTAGAAAGAAATCTAAATTGGAATTGGTATGGATGGATTCTCCTTTCAATCTTCTAATTTTAGCCTTTGCCTCTTTGCTTCTCTAAACCAAGTTTTTCACGTAGTGACAACAATTCTCCCAATTTTAGGTTTATCTCCTAATTTTATATTTAGGATAAATCTTCTTAAAATTACACATTTAACCCAAATTACATATTTCTTACTCCTTCCTCCTTATAATTTTCCCTAATTCTCACATTTAGCCCAATTCCTCTATTTCTCATTTTAATTAAATAAATCACAATGAACTATTATTATTATTTTAATTATTAATATTCTAAATAAAATCTACCAACTTCTAGTTACTCTTTACGCTCTCCTCTCAAGGTCACACATCCCTAGCACCCAAATTAAATTAATTATCACCAGATAATAATTAAATAAACACACAAAATTCATAAATAATCTAAATAAATAAGATAATCTAAATTGGGGTGTTACAAAGTGCAATATCTAGCCATGGACATCAGGCCAAGGTGGATGTTGTTAGGTGCGAAATTTCTGATTAGGATTCAATCAGATTCGTTGCACATTTTTTAGCAATGTTTATGTGATTTGTTTGACAACTATTGAAGATCAAACAGATTTAAATGGATATTTAAATTTAAATTAGAAATATAACAAATCATATCTTTTGTTGGATATTTTTGTGGAGAAAATCAAATCCAACAATATATGCTATTATTCTTGACAAATATCTAATGAGAAAATCCCATAATACATTTCTATTTAAGGAAACTCAATTCTCATGTTTAGGCATAAGTTTTATGCGCAAGATTAAGATCTTAGTGCCTAGGGTTTGTGAGTCTTTTGTTTCTTCTATTCCACGTTAATGCCATGATAAGAATTAGTGTTAAATCTATTTATTTAACACCACTCTATGTTTAAGTAAATTGGCATAGTTGTTGGTTTGTCTTAGTTGAGTTGTAAATTCAACAATAAATAGAGTTGTTATTGAAGTTGATCACTAGGGGTTAGTTATTGAGAAAAAAGTGAGAGGAGTTCTGATATTTAGGGGGAGTCCTAAATAGAAAGTCACTAGGATTGGGAAGAGGCATTCAACATCACGCGGTTAATGGTTTCTATAAGACGTACTAAATCTAAGTAGTGAATTTCCTTTATTGGGTAGAGTGACCTCCAGATGTAGGTGTGGTTTCACTGAAATGGGTTACCAATCTCTTGTGTTATTATATTGATTTTTGCATTGTGTTATTATTATTATCTTACTGGTTTTAACAAGTGGACCAGTTCTTCCAACACCGTGCCCATGGAAAATATTTTTTGTTCAATTGGACAACACTAAGGATGGAGGTTCAAATAGGCCACTTGTTTTGAATGGCCCAAATAATGACTATTGGAAAGCCAAATTGTTTGATTTTCTCAAATCCATATATAAAAAAACTTGGAAGGTTGTGGTTAAAGGCTGGAACATCCCGTGATCACTTCTCAAGATGCTTCAATAAGCCTAAAGCCTGAAGCTGATTGGTCTAAGACTAAATATGAGGAAGCTATTGGAAACAAAAAATCCTTGAATGCCATATTCAATGGTATGGACAAGAACATGTTTAGACTAATCAACACTTGTACTAAAGCTAAAGAAGCATTGGAGATTCTCAAGATTGCTTATGACGACACATCCAAGGTTAAGATGTCAAGGTTGCTTCTCCTCACATATGAGTTTGAAAATCTGAGAATTATAGAAGATGAATCCATATCAGACTTCAAGATTAGACTACATGATATAACCAACAATTCTTATGCTTTGGGAGAAAAGATGTCAAAAGAAAAGTTGGTTAGAAAGATACTCACATCCTTGTTTAGAAGTTTAAAATGAGGTAACAACCATTGAAAAATCTCAAAACTGAAGCACCTTGAAGGTTGACGAACTCATTGGCTCTCTTCAAACCTATAAAGTTTCTATAAATGGAAGATCTGAAAATAAGAACAAAGGTGCCACTTTTGTACCCTCAGCACAGAAGTTACAAGAAATCTACTAAGAGATGTCATCATTGTGGTAGATATGGTCATTGTTATACCCCAGAATTTTCCCTCTCATTTCTCAAGAAATCTCTCATAAGATATCCTTTGCTTCAAGACTACACAAGGTTTGACCAGCACAAGACACTTCCTCAACACTAACAACTGAAAATTAGGGTTTGAGTTTGTACAAAGATAATTGAACTTTCAAAGCCTTAAATGACTTTCATGGATCATTTTGGACCCTCAAGATTGCTCATGTCAAGTTTCATGTCTTGGATCACATTTTTGCTCAGTCAATTGATCAGTTGACCTAAAATCAGTTGTATTGGGGAAAAAGTCAACTGTTGTCAATTTGCAGTCAAACTTCATAATTTTTGATCCATATAAACATCATGAACTCATATGTGTCAATTTATCAAGTTTGGATCATAATTCCTCAATAAATATGATCAAATCATCAAAAGGGCAAAATGGTCAAAAATATGGTTTTGACTGAGGAGGTTCAATTTTTGACTTTTGACCTAACAATTGACTTATTGGTTTAAGACATGATCTCAAGGATTCAAATAAATCATTTTTACCTAATGGCATGGCTCAAAACATTTCTCAAGATCAATTGATTGATAATTGAATTTCAGTCAACTGATGAAAAGTCAACTGTACACTAAAAAGTCAAACTTTGACTTTTTGATCAAAATCAAGTTTCAAAGATTACAATTCATCAAGACATTTCAAAATATGAAACTTGTTCATCAAGGAATTGAAAAGTCAAAATTCATCTTTGAAAAGTCAAATTTCCAAGACTTAGAATTTTTTCTATGTGTTGGAAAGTTCACATTTTTTCATAACTTTGAGCCAAATTTCTACCACGATGCAAGATGATCCAAGGGAAACTTCCAACATGAAAGTTGTAGATCTCAATGAGATATAAAACATTGTAGGGCAGAACTTTTTCTAGAAATTCTTTTATTTCAAGTTATGAATTTGTGAAGACATGCTCATGAAACTTAAACACTTAGTGAAATTTTGCCCTAGTTAGGTAGGATTTTAACCTAACTTCATGGCAACTTTTCATCTAGTTCCAAATTGAATTTTCAAAAATGTCCAACATGAAGTTTTTAAGGGATGTTACAAGCTTTCCAAAATGTCCAAGTAATCATTGAGGTTATAGTTAAGTTAAGAGAATCGAAGGCAAGGAGTTAGGGTTTCAAACTTGTTTTTCAAGTCATTTTCATGATGAACATTTGATCCAATCCATAGCCATGCTGCATAATACTCACTTTTCAGGCCTCAAACTTGTTTTTAACTCCTTAATTTAATGTTTACACAACTGATGAATCAATTGTCCAATTGATTCAAGCATTGTCCAAAGCATTATGTCATTTTAGGGAGAAAGTCACCATTTCCATTCTTGTAAAGCAAGCTTTATGCACAAAGTCAGCTTCATGAGCTCCTAACTTGTTCTCTTTAAGTACACTCCATCCAAAAAGTCAGAAGAAAGCTTGTTTAAAGTGTAACCACTCTACAATAGCATGGTACAAGGCATGGAAACTTGTTTGTCAAGAAAAATCCCATGTTGAGCTTAAACATGTGAATTCAAATTCTGAATTGTTTCGAGTCTCAAAACCATTTGCTTATAAATAGAGACACTATTTTAAAGCTAAGACACGAATCCTAAGACCCGAAAGCTCTCTCAAACACTCACAAACCAGAAATTGCTCAAAAACACCATTGATACACAGTTCTGACCTTGAACTTGTATCTCTCATTTCCCTCGTGTGTTTTCCATCAAATTCATTTGCAAAGCTTATATACCTCAAATATAGTCCATCCTTGTCCTTGTTATGGAACTGTAACACCATTTTTATCAACCTCCATAACCAAAAAACTGAGTCTGCAAGTTAACTTCTCCAGACCATTCCAGCCATACACAACTCAAGCTAAGCATTACATTAGCTTCCTGGGACCTTGAGGAAGCTAACTTGATCATTACAACTCCTTGAAAGCAGCTCAAACTCATTTCACAATTTCCAGTTTTGAGGTATTTTTTTTGAACTTCTATCTCTTCATACAAGCATCATTTGATTTTGATTTGTGAAGATAAAATGTAGATATCATTACCCTGAAGTTGTACATGTCCATAGTTTTCATTTATATTTCCTGAGCTTAGAGAATTTTAGGTTTGAATCTATGAAAAAAGTTAGGCCAGGATTGGGTACTTTTAGAAATTCATGCTCATCTTTGAGAATTAGTTTATGTTATTTACATATTCAGAATCGTGATGAAATTTCTAACAAGTTTGATGTTGGAAGTTTTGTGAATGGATGAGAAATGAGTGAGTTATAGGAACCATGGCTGGAGGTTGAAGATGAAGTTCATTTTTGGAACTTGTTTTGTATTATATATTTATTGATTCAGTTATATTAACAGATGTACAGCCACCCCAGTGGTAAAGGCAGCGCGCGTTTATGGTCAAGGTCACGGGTTCATGTCCCAGCGCTGCCTTTTGCTATATTTTCCAACATTTTCTTTCTTTTTTGCTACAAACCAAGCACGCTGGGCCTCCAATACTGGGTCTTACCATTTTTGTTGATTCTGACCCCCCTGCCAACTTATCACACGCATGCCCATCTTTTTTAATTTTGTTTATTTTTCTGCTTACAAAAATCCCATTGGGTCAGGCTTCAAAATCTGTTTTTTTTCTAACAAACTCTCAAATTCCATTTCAAACCCCCCTGACTTTTATTTTTATATTTTATTTTATTTTATTTTTCTTTATTATTATTATTATTATTAATATTACTATTATGATTATTATTATTATTATTATTATTATTATTATTTTTATTAATAAAAATCCAAAAATATATTATTATTTATTATTTACATACTTATATTTTTATTTTCTTTATAAAACAAAAGACAAAAAATATTTTCTTAAACAAAGTTAATTCTTTTTCTTATTAAATTAATAATTAGATTTAGGTTTAGTTATTTTCTTTTTATTTAAAATTAACTTAGAATTCAAGTTTCTTTTAATTAATTAATTTCCTTACTATTTTTATTAAACTAAAAACCTTTTCTTAAAAATCCTAAAAAATGATTTCTAACTTAATTTCTTTTCTTAATTAGTTTAGGTTTAATTTTGTTTATTTTAATTTTCTTCTAGATAATTAGGTTAAAACCCTTTTCCTCGAAACCCAAACAAAATCATTTCCTTTCCATTTACATCCTTGCATATTATATTCTTTTCAATTCTTGTACATTATTCAATATGGTTATAATAGATAATTAGGTTTAATTTCTTGCAAACCCCATTTGTAAATTTGTATACCTCATCCCCCTAATGATGTAATAGCGTAGTAATTTTACTTTCCGTAATTTATCGCTTTCATATAAATGCTAGTAATTAGGGTTTGTATGGAAAGATAAAATCAACAAGTAGATAACCCTAATCCAAGATTAAATGCATGCAAATCAAACAAACTATTCACACATGCACCCTTAGGGTAATTCCACTTGGTGCCTTACAAAAATGGTCATGTTACGCATGTGGGATGTCTTAGCAAAAAAAAATAAAAAATACAAGATCATAGTCCCTCGATGACGCTACAAATTTTTCTTTTCAAATGATATTAGTCCCTCAAAGAGAAATGCTAAGATATCTCACAATATTGCTATCATAACTATACGATGACCCACGCTCGTCCCTTTACATCCAAAGATAAGGCTTCTTACCAATCAATGGTGAGATAACAATATCAAAGGAAGGAAGAAATGAACAAAAGACTTTTGAGTAGGTAGAAACATTCGTAGTTGCTTGCTCACTTTCAAAACAAACAAACACTTTCCAAACATGAAATATTTTCAAAAGTCCAACACTTTGTATATGTTCTTACGAAACGAGAACCATTTTAAAGTTTGCCTAAACGAAGGCACCTTTTAAAAAATACTTTCAAAAACCACCACAAAGCACATTCTCAAACAAAAGCAAGTGATATAGCAAGCAACTAAGAGCTCATAGATAACTATGGATGAAAAGGGTGCTAATACCTTCCCTTTTCATAATCGACCCCCCGAACTCAAGAAATAATCTCAAAGGTCTTTCCTGTTCTTTTCCACCTTTCCTTTTGGATAAAAGAAAATTCGGTGGTGACTCTTGCTAATCGTAACAATTGAGATCAAACGTAAAACATCCCAAGTCAGTTCTCCTACCGTATTACAGAACTGGCGACTCTGCTGGGGATTACTTAAAAGTGAGGTTACCTTAGGGCTAGATCACCTTTACTTGCTTTAATTGTTTGACTTGTTTGCTTTATATTTTGGTTCCTTGTTTGGGTTTGCTTTGATCCTCTACCCGGATTTCGGGTACCTTATAGGTAAGTTGCAATACATTGTGGAAACTATGCAGGGTATACCTACATGGTCTAAGCAATATCTATGTTAGTGTGACACATTTGTGGGTACCGGTAGCCCTTGAATAGTCAAGGAGAATACGGGGCCGCTGTGTGGTGTCATAAAGCACTAACTGACTTTAGAACCTTTACTTGACCAACTTGGCCATTAGGAAGTAGTGAGATAGCCGACTTTGATGCAGTCCCAAGTTGGTTGATACTCGATACTAGGATCATTGAGATCGAACTTCTCAGGATATTTTGGTCGCCATGAAAGAGGCCTGCGCTGAAACAATGTTCGACAAGAAAGATCAGTGATATTGAGATCCCTTAGAACCCGATTACTATTTCTAGGATAGGTTTGAGTCAACTAAACTTCAAAAGGCTACTTACCTATAAGACTCCATGCAAGCCTAAACCTAAAGACTTGTTTGCCTTGTGTGTATATACTTACTTATACATGACATCATAACATCATAAGCGTTCTCACTAACCATTTCAAGGATTTTTGGGATTTATCTTTGTTCTCTTTTGTAGGACATGGCTTCTATCTGTAGGAATACTATCTAAGTAAATCTTGTAATAATTCCTTCTCAACTCAAAGAGTTAGAATCAAGGGTCCTTAAGAATTCTTCACTCACTGAAAGACATGGTCACCTCCTAAACTTGGTTACCTCTAGCACTAATGAAGATATGATGAATGTGCTTTTCCAGTTCTTTGATCCTCTACACCATTGCTTCACTTTTCCCGATTATCAACTTGTGCCTACTCTGGAATAATTCTCTCAACTCTTGAGGATTCCCATTCTAAATCAACTACCCTTCAATGGCACGGAAAGAGATCCAAGACCTGAAGAGATTTCCCGAGCACTACACTTGCAACAATATGATATCACGACTAATTGGGAGACAAGGAGTGGTGTCAAAGGGTTCTTAGCCAAGTTCTTGTTTGAGAAAGCTCAATTTTGTTGGAACTCTTTGGATTTACAAGATTTTGAAGAAATCTTGGCCATTCTCATCTATGGGATGGTTTTGTTTCCAAACCCTGACCAACTTATAGATGTAAATGCTGTCAAAATCTTCATGTCTCGCAATCCGGTTCCTACTTTGTTGGGAGATATCTTACATTCTCTTCACTCTCGCACTATGAGGAAGAGAGGGACCCTCATGTGTTGTACTCCTCTATTGGTTAGATGGTTTATTTCTCATATTCCCCGGTCCGTGTTGAAGAACGAGCAAGGTTTGAGATGGTCCCATAGGTTGATGATGCTCAGACATCCGGATATTCATTGGTGTTCTTAATCCTTGGAGAATGTTACTATCATCGACCATTGTGGGGAATTACATAATGTCCCTTTGCTTGGCATTAGGGGAGGTATCACTTATAACCCTTTCTTAGCCTTACGAAAGTTTGGATACGCCCGAAGAGATGGTCCTCATGATATGCTCATCCAAGGAGGGGTATTCGACTACGAGAGCAACGATCAAGGCTGCCGTCAGAGGTTTATACGAGCTTGGAGGATGGTAAACAAAGTGGATAGTAAGACGCTGAGACACACAAATTCTATTCCACTTGAACCTTATCTTAGGTGTGTACGAGCTCGTGCTCAGAAGCTCGTGATGACTTACCCCTCCATCCTACCAGTTATCATGGAACCTATGGTTGAAGGAGATATCCCATACACTGTCCTCCATCCAGACATGCCTACTTCTCTTGAAGATTTGCAAAAGGGTTGGATTCAGCTGAAGGAATAATGAGATACCTTCGAATCTCAATTCTATGCTAGTGAGAAAAAGGTCTTAGAGCTTACAAAGAAACTACATGAAGAGCAAAGCGTGAATGCATACCTTGCACCGAAGAGGATGCGTTCGACCTTTTTATCTTAGAGATTTATTTTGTAAGCCCAAGAGGCATGTTGTAATCATTTTGAACTAATTAATGAAATGTTGACGTTTGTTCATTCTTTGTCTATACAAATTTAAATTTCATAAATCCTTGAAATCATTTGCATACACATCTTCCATGCATCATAACATAACAAGTTTTCCATGACAGGTTTCCTTTTCTTTCTGTTGTTTATTTCAGCAAGATGTATATCGAGAAAACAGTGAAGGACCTAAAAGCAAAAAAATCTCAGTTTCAAGAGACTCTGTTGACCCTAGCCAAGGGGCAAAAAGATTTGATGACGTTGCTAGCATCCAAAAAGAAACCAAAGAGGAAAACTTTAGTCAACATGGGTAGAAGGTTCAAAGAGCCGATATGTCAGATGCTGTAGTAGAAGACTCATCTGAGGAAGACGAGAATCAGATTGGAGAAGTAAGGAGTACCCAAGATAGGTGTATCAATGATCAAGCATCTGATGATGATGATTATTTTGACGAGCAGTATCCTCCTGCCGATGTTAAGTACAAGCATCTAGAAGACAAATTGAAGGCCATTGAGATTCAAGCCGTCCCCGGTTTAGATTTTGATGATTTGGGTTTAATATCTGGAGTTGTCATTTTCCACAAATTCAAGATACCAATCTTTGCTAAATACGATGGGGTTTCCTGCCCAAAACTTCACCTGAAGTCTTATGTGCGCAAAATTCAATCACAAACCGCTGATAAGAAACTCTGGGTTCAATTTTTTCAAGAAAGCTTGGCTGGGACACAACTAGAGTGGTTTTACCAATTGGATGGTTCCCGTATCCATACATGGGAAGACTTAGCTACTGCTTTCTACCACCAATACCAGTATAATGCCGACTTGGCGCCAACAAGAGTTCAGTTGCAAGACATGACAATGGGGAAGAATGAAGGGTTGAAAGAGTACGCCCAAAAGTGGAGAGACCTTGACAGTAGGGTTCAACCACCTTTGACTGGAAGGCAGCATATTGATATGTTTATGGGTACTTTATCTGGTCCTTTCTTCAACTTATTGGTTGGTTGTTCTTCTTTCGGTTTCACCGAATTGATCTTAACTGGTGAAAGGGTTGAAAGCAGCATCAAAAGCGGGAAGATTCCTATAGCATCTTCCTCCACTTCCAATCCCGTAAAGAAACCTTTTACCGCAAAGAAAGAAATCAATGTTTTGTATGGGGCAAGGACCCATACCAAGAAGGATGGCCGCCAGTCCGTTAATGCTGTCCGGATTTCCAATCCAACTCCTGCTCAAAGACCATATGCCAATCATCAACGGTTTGAGACTCTGCGAAGAAAATTCACAAGGATAGGCATGTCACTATCCCAACCTTACAACACATGTTAAAGGCTAATTTAGTGACACTGCGTGATCCTTCGGCCAATCCAGATCTTCACCCAAGTACAATCTGAATACCAAGTGTACATATCACTCGAATAGTCCCGGGCATGAGACTGACCAATGCTGGGAACTGAAGAATAAAATTCAAGACTTAATATACAACAAGACCATCGAGTTTGATCCTTCTCCAACTCCGAATGTAATCACCACGCCTATGCCAAACCATGGGAAGAGTGTCAATGTTGTTGAAGACACCATTTTGTTTCCTCCGTCGAAGACTTGAGTACTTCGTTAACCACTATAAAAAAGAATCTGTTGAAAGCGGGATTTTCCCTGGCTATTTGAAGGATTGTGATTGTTATGCCACACGGCTCAATGGATGAAAAGGGATGAAGGAAGGCATTCAACACCTGATGAATAGCCATGAGATCCTATTTGAGAAGACTTTGTCCGCCAAAAGTTATACCAATAAGTGTGAAGACCTCTCCATCATAAATATCTCAAACAAACCTCTTAGGATCTCCTCCAAGGGTTTTATCAGGATTTCAAATGAACCGACTGTTGCTCCTCTGATAATTACCAATCCTGGGCCAATTTCGTACTCCTCCAATAAAGAAGTACCATGAAACTATGGTACTAAGGTGTTTTACCATGGAATGAAGCAAGATGCTTGGATTGAGGAAATAAAATCCGATGACATTGGTAACATTAGTGGCACTAGTAAGGTGACCAGAACTGGGAGAATCTTTTCACCCAACATCTCACCACCAACTGTTACAAAGGCGCATGTCCGCATCACGGATGCTAAGCCAAGTATTGATACAAGGGGAAAGGAGAAAGTGGTTGAGCCTATCGAGACGGAAATACCCGCAAAAGACATTACTGATGGGAAACCTTCCACTTGAGAAATGGATGAGATCTTGAAAATTATAAAAAGGAGTGATTTCAAGATTGTGGAGCAGTTGGGGCAAACCCCTTCCAAGATTTCCATGTTATCTTTGCTACTTTGTTCCGATGCTCATGCTCGGGCATTAATCAAATTCTTGAAGAAGGCCCATGTCCCTCATGAGACTACGACAGACCAGTTTGAAAATTGTGTGGCAATCTTGAAGATCAACAATGGTTTGGGGTTCTCATATGCTGATCTGACACCACTTGGAAAGAACTACAACAAAGCTCTGCACATTTCAATTGAATGTAAGGGGACTTCCCTAGCACATGTTATGGTTGACACTGGCTCTTCTTTAAACATGCTACCCAAGGGGGATTTGGATCGTTTAGACTACGAAGGACTAGTTTTAAAACCAAGTCATATTATTGTGAGGGCTTTTGATGGGTCCAAAAGGATGGTTCATGGAGAGGTGGATCTCCAGATCAAGGTGGGCTCACAGATTTTCAACTCTACCTTCTACGTTATGGATATCCGTTCTGCCTACTCCTATTTGTTGGTTCGCCCTTGGATTCATGGATCAGGGGCAGTAACGTCAACTCTTCATCAAAAGCTCAAGTATCTGGTCAAAGGAAGAATTGCCACTGTCTGTGGTGAGGAGGAGTTCATGGTAAGCCACCTTAACTCTTTCAAATATGTGGAGATGGATGGCAAATTTATAGAAACCCCGTGTCAGGATTTTGAAGTTGTACCACCAATGGTTGCTACTGCCAAATGTTCCTCTGATGTGTCCAAAGTTGTTAAGGTCATGTCAAATATGGTTTCATTAAAAGATGCTCGTGCTGCAGTTGAAGAAGGAAGCTGTGATACTTGGGGGAAACTCCTCGAGATCCCATTCAAAGCAGATAAATGTGGTTTGGGTTTTACTATCAAGACTCAGAAGGAAGTGAGGTGTGCTCATGCAGTGAAACCCCCTCTCCGTATTGGAAGTCATGAAGTTAACATTGTAGGTGACTCTAATGATGAATGTGCATTTGAAGAATGGGTATATCCTACTACAACAGAACTCAACAATTGGCAAGAAAAGGACTTTGTTCCCATATCCTTCGTTGAGGAGTAATTACTTGTTTATTGCTTTTTATTAATTCAAGAACATTTTGTCTGTAATATTAAACAATGACTTTTAAGCCATGTGCTTGGCCCGAGGCACTTTTGTCCATTTGTATAGGGTTTTATGTATGTTCATCTTATCATATGATCATTCAATACAAATCATTGGACTTTTGCATTCGAACTTTTATGCTCATTGTATTTCTTTTTCTTCAAATACATTTTTCAAAATAGCCATGTGTCTTACAGGCACACACACACACACACACACACACACACACACACACACACACACACACACACTCTTGCAGGTCCTCATCCACTCTGGATCTCATTGCTAATGACTCTACTATTGTCGACTATAATTTCTAATGTCCAATTAACCAAGCCGAAGACGAAGGCGAGGAAGATTGTGAAATACCAGGAGAACTAGCCAGACTTCTATTACAATAGGAAAAAGCTATTCAGTCGCACGAAGAGTCAGTTGAAGTCATCAATCTGGGTACCGAGACAAACAAGAAAGAGGTCAAGATTGGCGCTAACCTAGAAAGCAGTATCAAAATCAGATTGGTTCAGATGTTGCATGACTATGTGGAAGTGTTTGGTAGGTCGTATGAAGATATGCCAGGGTTGGATACCGACATCGTAGTTCATCGTTCACCGACAAAGGAAGATTGTCCTCCTGTCAAACAAAAAGTTCGTTGCATGAGGCCTGACATGTCTGAAAAGATAAAAGTTGAAGTGATGAAACAATTTGATGCAGGATTCCTAGCCGTGACATCTTATCCCTAATGGGTTGCAAATGTGGTGCCATTACCAAAGAAAGACAGAAAAGTTCGTATGTGCGTAGATTATAGGGATCTGAATAGGGCAAGTCCCAAGAATGATTTCCCTCTACCACATATTTATGTATTGGTCGATAACACTGCTCAACATAAAGTCTTCTCTATCATGGATGGTTTCTCCGGCTATAATCAAATTAGGATGGCTCCCAAAGACATGGAGAAGACCACTTTCGTTACACAATGGGGCACCTTTTTCTACAAGGTCACGCCGTTCAGATTAAAGAATACAGGAGCAACCTATCAAAGGGCTATGGTAGCTTTGTTTCATGATATGATCCATCATGAGATAAAGGTATATGTGGATGATATGATTGCAAGGTCACAAACCAAAGAGGAGAATCTCAGTCACCTATACAAGCTATTCTAGAGGCTGAAAAAATACAAGTTAAGGTTGAACTCTAATAAGTGCACATTCGGAGTACGATCTGGAAAGCTTCTAGGTTTTGTTGTCAATGGTAAAGGCATCGAAGTCAATCCTGCCAAGGTAAATCCCATCTAAGAAATGTCAGTCCCCTACTCTGAAAAGGAAGTTAGAGGATTCTTGGGTCGTCTTAATTACATTGCCCGCTTCATATCTCACTTGACTGCTACTTGTGAGTCAATCTTCAAACTCTTGAAAAAAGATCAAGTAGTCATATGGAATAATGAATGCCAAGTTGCCTTCGACAAAATCAAATAATATCTACAAGAACCTCCTATCGTCATGCCTCTTGTTGAAGGAAGACCCTTGATCATGTACTTGATAGAGCTAGAAAATTATATGGGGTGTGTGTTGGGATAGCATGACGAGTCTGGCCAAAATGAGCATGCTAATTACTACCTGGGAAAAAAGTTTACCGACATTGAAACCAAATATTCAATGCTCGAGAAAACTTGTTGCGCTCTGGCATGGGCTGCTCGCCAGATAAGACAGTATATGTTGACTCATACCACTCTGTTGATTTCTTAGATGGACCCAATCAAGTACATCTTCGAGAAACCTACTCTTTCCGGACAAATAGCTAGATGGCAAATGATCTTGTCTGAATACGATATTCAATACACAACACAAAATTCCATCAAAGGAAGCGTATTAGCAGATCATTTGGCCCATCAAGCTGTTGATGATTATCAGTTTATGAACTTTGACTTCCCAGATGAGAATATCATGCTAGTGACCGACTGTGCAAAACCTGGACTGTATGACGGACCTGAACAAGGATCCCGATGGACTATGGTCTTCGATGGGGCTTCCAATGCTTTGGGTAACGGAATTGGTGATGTGATCATATCCCCTGAAGGTTGCCACACTCCTTTCACTACTAGACTATGATTCGATTATACGAACAACATGGCTGAGTACGAAGCATGCATTTTGGGTCTGAAGGCTGCCATTGATTTGAGGATCAAGCATTTGAATGTGTTTTGGGATTCCGCTCTATTGATTATCCAAGTAAAAGGAGATTGGGACACTAAGCACCATAATCTCATCCCTTACAAGGAAATTATGCTATCTCTGATTCTTTACTTCGAAGAGATCACCTTTGAACAATTCCCTAGAGAAGAAAATCAGTTAGCCGATGCTTTGGCCATAATGTCTTATATGTTCAAGGTCAGATGAGATAACGAAGCTCCTATGATTATAATTGAGAGATTTAACGAACCTGCGCACTGCTGTGAGCTTGACACTAACACATAAAAGCCTTGGTACCATGAGGTGAAGAGATATCTTGAAGAACAAGAGTATCCTGAAGGAGCTTCCATCAATGACAGAAAGTTCTTACAAAGATTTTCAGCCAAATTCTTCCTAAGTAACAGAGTCTTGTATAAACGCAACCATGATTCTACTCTACTCCGATGTGTGGACAATAATGAGGCAGAGGAAATTATGGAAGACATGCATGATGGTCTCCTTGGGACTCACTCTAGAGGACATAATATGGACAAGAAAATCTTGAGAGCTGGTTACTATTGGTCAACAATGGAGACTGATTTCCATCAACATTCAAGAACTTTCCATAAATGCCAAATCTATGCTAACAAGGTCCATGTGTCTCCTATCCCTCTGAACATCATGACCGCTCCATGGACATTTGCAATGTGGGGCATTGATATGATTGGAGAGATCAAACTCACCGCTTCCAATAGACATCATTTCATTCTTGTCGCTATCGATTATTTCACTAAATGGGTCGAGGCTGCCTCATTTGCCTCAGTCACCAAGAACGTGGTATCCAGATTTATCAAACATAACCTTATTTGCCACTATGGTATACCCGAAAGGATCATCACCGATAATGGGACTAACCTCAACAATGCTATGATTATGGAACTTTGCACTCAGTTCAAAATCAAGCATCACAATTCTTCTCCTTATAGACCTAAAATGAATGGCGCAGTGTAAGAGACCAACAAAAACATTAAGAAGATTGTGCAGAAGATGGTAGTGACCTACAACGACTGGCATGAGATGTTACCGTTTGCTCTTCATGGCTACCATACTTCAGCTAGAACATCAACTAGGGCAACTCCCTTTTCTTTAGTCTATGGCATGGAAGCTGTTTTTCCAGTGGAAGTTAAGATTCCCTCACTAAGGATTATGAATGAGGCAGGCCTAGGCGAACACGGGTGGATTCAGACAAGATTGGATCAGTTGAACTTGATCGATGAAAAATTATTGGCTGCTATTTGTCATGGTCAGACGTACCAAAAACGCATGATAAAGGCTTTCAATAAAAAGATCAAGCCTCAAGTATATCAAGCTGGCGACTTGGTGATAAAGCGCATCATTCTTCCATAAGGCGACCCCAGGGGAAAATGGACTCCCACATACGAAGGACCATTTGTTGTCAAGAGAGTGTTCTCTGGCGGTGCCATGATGCTGACTACCATGGATGGTGAAGACTTCCCATATCCCGTGAACACGAACATAGTTAAAAAATACTACGCATAAGAGACCCGCTAGGTTGACACACCTAGGCAAGATAAGGGCATCCCGGAAAACCAAAAGGTTTGGAAAATAATTAGGCATATATGCAAAATATTGTACACCCAGCAATTTGAAAACCCGAAATGGTGACTTGAGCCAAAATGGGTATCTCGATGGGCTGAAAACCCGAAAGGGAGGTCCAGGCAAAAGTTAAGGATTAAAAGCGTATGAATATATCCCGTGGAATCACCACAATCAACTTTATTACGAAGGTCCGAGTTCAAATGGTCTAAGATCAATCCAATCAACTTCTGTCAACGGCAAGGGGCATTCGAAGATGTTGGGGCAATAGTAGAGTTAGAATGCAACGAGATCATTTCTACATGGCTATTTGTTTTTGTTTTCAATTTTTGTTTTCCTTTCGAAGATTTCCTCTTACTAGGATCTCCGTCTCTTTATACAAAAACGCCTACTCACGGGCAAAATATCAATACAAATACACTTTTGAGTGCAAACTTTCTGTTTTTGTTTTGAATGCAAAGTTGTCCAATGACTAAAATTGAACGAACATATGCATGTGAATGTAACTAAAACTATTTGGCATACGTGTCCTGCTAAGCAGCAGCAAGCATCTCTTTAATGCGTATTTATATCCCCCATTGAGTTATTTTATTAGCATTATCCCCACAAGGACGACTACAATAAAACTTTCCCCAATGGAGTTTCCCACAAAGTCTCTTTGCATAGGTTGATTCCCAGCCAGAGTCTCCATCTCTTGACAATTATCTCCCAGCTAGTTGATCCTAAAAGAAGAAGCCTTATGGATCTCTTCTTAAAAGAACTTACCTCGTCAACAGTTCATCAAATATTCATCAACGAGGTTTATTTCCCCAACAAACAACATACAACAAACAACGAACAGTAAAATTCCCCAGCATAGTCTATCCTCTCCAGTTTGAGTTTGCCTTTCAGACTATTACAAATCAGAGGGCCACAACCCCTAATCCCCAGTGATGTTGCCAACAAAGTCATTACTATCTCCAAAAATGGCTGTGAAGCTTGGAATCCGACATGATAAAAGTTTTAACTTTAGTAAGTTGTTGTTGTGAAGCCTGGATCCGACCAGATAATAGTTAACTTCATTCATTCAAATACTATGAAGCCTGGGCCCGACCATACAATCGTACTACTTTCAAGTCACTATGAAACCTGGACCCGACCAGACAATAGTTAACTTTTCAAGACACTATGAGGCCTCGACCCGACCAGATAATAGTTCAACTCTCAAGTAACTATGAAGCCTGGACCCGACTAGATAATAATGTAACTTCTCCAAGTACTTTGAAGCCTGGACCCGACCAGATAAAAGTTTAACTCCTCGAGATATTGAAGAACCTGGGCTCATCCAGACAAGGGTTTAACTTCTTTTCCCCAATAGATTTTGCCTCTACCCCAGTAAGTTACCGTGAAGCCTGGATCTGACCAGATATCAGTTCAACTTCATATTTTCAAGTAAGTTATTATGAAGTCTGGACCCGAATAGATAACAATTGATTTCATCCACCTCAAAAATCTACAAAGTCTGGAATCCGGCCAGATAGCAGTTTAATGTCATTAAGTTTAATATGAAGCCTGGATCAGACCAGATATCAGTTCAATTTTGTCTATTTAAGAAAGTTATTATGAAGCCTGGAGTTCGACCAAATAAGAACTAGCTAAAATTCCCAGCGAGTCACTATGAAGCCTGGACCCAACCAGATAATAGTATAACTTTTCAAAGAAAAATTATGAAGCATGGACCCGACCGGATAGTAGTTACCATTTCAAGTTATTGTGAAGCCTGGATCCGACCAGATAATAGTTCAATTTCAAGAAATTTTCTGCGAAACCTGGAATCTGACCAGATAACAGTTAATTTATTCTTCCCTAGTAAGTTACTGTAAAACCTAGAACCCAGCCAGATAGCAGTTGACTTCCTTATCCTCAGGAAGTTGTTGTGAAGCATGGATCCGACAAGATAATAACTAACATTCAAGAGATATTCCCCGGCAGAAGCATTCTTTCAACAAAATTTGAAGATATGTGTTGTACCCCAAAATTTGCCCTCCCATTTCTCATTGATTTCTCCTCACAAAGCTCTTGAAGCTCAAGACTCAGTTAGGATTTCATCTGCTCAAGACCTCTCCTTGCACTGTGGACTCAAAATTAGGGTTTGTGTTTGCACAAAGTTGTTTTGACCCAAAGTGCCCAAGATGACTTTCATGCTTCATGTTGGACTCCCAAGATTATCCATACCAAGTTTCAAGCCTTGATTCCAAGTTTTGCCCAATCAATTGGACAGTTGACCTAGAAATCAACTGTATTGGGGAAAAAGTCAACTATGGCCAATTGACGGTCAAATCTCATGAAATTTGACCCACATCCACATTATGATCTCATATGAACCATTTGATCAAGTTTGGATCACAATTCCACAAGAAATTTGATCAGATCACCAAAAGGGCAAAATGGTCATTTTTAGGGTTTTGACTGCACAGAGGAAATTTTTGACTGTTTGACCTAGCAAATGGCAAACCAAGTTCACACATGGACTTAAGGACCCCATGGAATTATCTTGACCTAATCAACAAACTCAAAAGATCCCAAGTACACAAGATTGACAGTTGAATTTCTCAGTCAATTGATCAATTTTGACTGTATACTGAAAAGTCAAACTTTGACTTTTTGGTCAAAATCAAGAGTCAAGATTCATTTTTCATCAAAACATGCCAAATCATGGAACTTGTTCACCAAGAAATCACAAATTGCAAATTAGGGTTTGAAAATGGAATTTTTCATAACTTAGAATTTTTTCTAAGTTATGAAAAACCCTAATTTTTTCCCAACTTTGCCCCATCTTTTCACCAAGATCCATTTGGATTCAAACAAAAGTCAAAACATGAAAGTTGTAGATTGTTGCATAATCTACAACTTTGATTCACAAAGTTTTCTCATTTGAAGCTTTTATCTCAAGTTACAATTTTTTGAATAAGGGCACTAAACCTTTTTTTAACTTAGTGAAATTTTAACCTAGTTTGACAAGGTTTTCTACCCCACTTCAAGGCCACTTTTCATACCCTTCCACTTGGAATTTTAATTTGCATTTCAAAGATGGATTGTAGTACACATTCCAAGCTTTCCAAAATGTCCAAGAACTTCTCAAACAACCTCATGGTTAGGGAGAATCGAATTTCACAATATAGCAAAAAACCACTTTGTTCATGACCAAGTTCCATGTCCATAACTTTGCAAATTTGAACTCAGCATAGTTTGTGCTACTTTACAGGCCCTTAAACCACATTACATTCCTTAATTTAATGCTTGTTCATTGTGTCAAAGTGTTGTTCCATGAATTCAAGCATTATACACAAGATTGATCCATTTTTGGATAAAGTGAACTTTCCATTTTTACAAAAGCTTGCTTTATGTCAATTGGTAAATCAAACAAGTACATGGAAGATCTGCTTAGCACAAGATTATGTGCATAACACACTGATCAAGAGATGTTTTTGCAGCACATTAGGGGGTCATCTACTGACCTAGAAAGCCAACTTGCTTTTGCTTGCTTCAAGTGGAAGAAAGGTCCATAACTTATGCCATCTCTCATCTCAGCAAAAGGACACAACACAAAAGCTATCAAACACATTCCATAGACCATATTCAAGCTAACACACGAGCCCTTGCCCTCCAAAACACCCTCCATCTCAGAAGCATCCTCAAACTGCAAAAACAGAGTTGCCTCTGCAGTTTGAGTGCAAACTCCCATTTCCCTCGAGCATTCTCACCAAAATCAATTCATACACCTTCCATACAACATATGCAAACTAACCATGGCCTAAAACCTGACCTGTAATCACTCTAACAGTTTCCACCATTTTTAATTTTTCCTTTTGCAGTTGAAGTTCTACAGCTTGATACAAGAAGGTTCAAGACAAAGTAAGCATTGAAAAAGCATCCCTGGACCTCAAGGAAGCTTTTCCAATCATTACCTTGCACTGAAAGTTCCTCATTCTCCAGATAGAAGTTCAACTGAATAGGTAAAAGTTTGAATTCGTATCTCTCTTATCATGCATCTTTAGTCTTAAGTTTGTGAAGAAACAAGGTCCTACTCATAGCCCTGAACATGTACATAGCTTTACATTTCATTTCTTTTGCCTGAGTAGAGAGAATTTGAGCTTTGAAAATGACAGAAAAATTAGGTTAGGATTTGGGGGAGGAGAAATTCTCCCTCATCTTAGAGAGTTAGATCAAGTTATGCATATGGTTAGAATCGTCTCTTCATGCTTAACATTTTTTGTGTTGGAAGTTTGTTGAAAAAATCAAAGAATCAGGACATTCGAAGGAAGCTTGTTGGCGCGCGTTTTTGAACAAAATCTGTTCAGAGGTTGAAGAAGAAGTGGATTGGGCTGGGCCTGTGTTATTTTTGCTATCCACACCATTTTTTCTGTTTCACACCCCTAAGCCCATTTGCTTCATTTTTTAATATTTTTGACTTTTTCTTTTTTTGTTTGACTTGTTTATTTTTTCTCAACATATTAAAATTTTGAAAATATTTTTCTCATCATTTTTTGATTTTATTTGGTTTTTATTGGATTTTCTTTTGATTTGTACATAAATATATATATATATATATCACTATTTAGGATAAATAGAAAATATGTAAAAAATTTACTTCTATTTTTATTTTTATTTTATATAACCCTCTGAAAATATTTCACATAAAAAATATTATTTTCTAAAAATTTAATTATTATTATTATTTGTATATAATACATATTTAAAATAATATAAATATACATATATATACATTAATATACTTAGAGTAAAAATACCAAAAATGTACATATTTTTATTTTTTATATTTAATACTAAAAAATGCCCTTTTTTTTTTACAAATACACCATATTTTATTTTATTCTTGTATGTAAATAATAAATATTATGTGGATTAATTAATTAATATATACTTTGATTAAAATTAGGGTTTTTGCCCTAAATATGAAAATATTCAAAAATAATACCTTTTTTATTTTCTTATTTTATTTAACATAAAAAATACTTTTCTCATACATATAAAAACTTTCTTTTAGCATTTTGCATATTTATTTCACTTCTATTTAATTATGCAATTTATTTACCTTGCAAATATTCAAAAATGATGTAATAATTTAGATTTAAATTCTTGTCTAAATATCCCCCATTTGTAAATTTGTACCCCCCTCCCTATATTATTATGTTGTAATAGCGTAGGAATTTAAATTTCGCACTTTATACGCTTTCTAAATTATGCCATGTTAGGATTAGGGTTTGCATGCGAAAAAACGATAAAAAAATAGTTTGACCTAATACAAGATAAATGAGCATGAAAATAAACAACACTTCTCACACTTGCACCCCTAGGGTATTCCACTTTGTTGCCTTCAAATAATTAGGCCATATTGTATGTTGAATTTCTTTGGGCAAAGCAAACAATTTGAATGATCATAGCCCCTCGATAAAACTTTTCAAAACAAACAAAAAATGATCAAGTCCCTTAAAGAAAATTGCCCAAAGATATTTAACGCCGTTGCAATTATGGTCCAAACGATGACCCGCGCCTGTCCCTTTTCATCTCCTAAGACAAGATTGTCCACCAAATGCAATGGTGGAACAAAATTGTCAAAAGGTTTAAAACATAACAAAAATCTTTGAGGAAACTTTTAGGGTAGATAAACTCTTAAGTACTTGTCAATTTGCAAAGAAAACGCTTGCCTAATTTCAAAACCCACTTCACAAACACTTTCAAAATCAACTTTTCAAACCCTTGAAATAGCTTTTTTAAAAGATAAAACACCTTTTGTAAAACATTCGAGTAAAGAATTGTTACAAGGTTAGCCTAATACAAGGCATCTTTTCAAAACATTTTCAAAACCATACACAAAGCACCATTTCAAACAATTGAAAACCAAGGCAAGTTGATCTAAGAAAGTACCTAAGAGCCCATGGATAACCATGGATAGAAGGGGTGCTAATACCTTCCCCTTCTATAATCTACTCCCCGAACCCAAGAAAAATCTCAAAGGTTTTTGCTGTGCTTTTAAACCTTTCCTTAGGATAAAATAAAAAGTCGGTGGCGACTCTTGCTCAACCGAAACATTTGCGAAAACAAACGCAAAACCCTAGTCAGTTCTCCCACCGTATCACAGAACTGGCGACTCTGCTGGGGAGAATTTTAAAGTGGAGTAACCCTAGGGCTTAGATCACCCTCTTGCATGACTAATTGTATGTTTTGTTTACTTTATCTTTTGGTTCTTTGTTTTGGGCTTGAAATCCTAAACCCGGATTTGGGAAACATTCATAGATAGCATTACGTTGTGGAAACTGTGCGGGGTATACCGACACGGTCTAAGCAATAGCTATATTAGTGCGACATATTTGTGAGTACCGGTAACCCTTGAGTTCAATCAAGGAGAGTACGGGGCCGCTGAGTGATGTCACTAAGCACTAATGACCTAGAACCTTACTTGACCATCTTGGCCTTTTATTAGGGGTAGTGAGATGACCGGCTTTGGTGCAGTCCGAAGTTGGTAGATACTCGATACTACACTCATTGAGGGTTGTTTTCTTGGAATATTTTGGTCGCTAGTTAAGTGGCTAAACCAAAACAATGAACAATGAAAACAATCCAGTGATATTGAGCTCCTTAGAACCCGGTTACTATTTATAGGACAGGTTTTTTAAGCCAACTACACTCAAGAGGGTACTTACCTGTGAAACCCCATGCAAGCCTGAAACTAGGGTTTGATGTGATTTGCCTGTACATATGTCTGGTGCATACATCATGAACATCATAAAGCATCATATGCATTTACTAACCATTTCAAGGGTTTGGATCTTCATCATTGTTCTTGTTTTGTAGGTCATGGAAGTACCTCGCAGAAATACCATTCAAGTCAACCTTGTGAGAATCTCTCCTCAACTCAAGGAGATCACTTCAAGAATTCCGGAAAATTCATCCTTCAGTGAAAGACATGGTAGACTGCTCAGCCTAGTCAACACCAACATTGAAGAAGACATGATGAAAGTGCTATTCCAGTTCTTTGACCCTCTTCACCACTGCTTCACTTTCCCTGATTATCAGTTGGTTCCCACTTTGGAGGAGTTTTCTCAACTCCTAAGAATCCCTATCCTTAATCAATGACCCTTCAACGGTACGGAGAAGGAACCAAAGCCTGAAGATGTTGCTCGAGCACTACATCTACAACCATCTGAAATCAAGGGGCATTGGGAAACCAGAAGCGGCGTCAAAGGATTCTTAGCAAAATTCTTGTTTGAAAAGGCACAAGAATGTTGGAACTCATTGGATCTTCAAGCCTTTGAAGAAATTGTGGCACTCCTGATCTATGGGTTGGTTCTGTTTCCAAACTCTGACCAATTGATAGATGTCAACGCCGTCAAAATCTTCTTGTCCAGAAACCCGATACCAACATTGCTTGGGGACATTCTTCACTCATTTTACACACGAACAATGAGAAAGAGGGGTGTTCTCATGTGTTGTACTCCTGTCCTCGCCAGGTGGTTTATTTCACACCTTCCACAATCTGTCTTGAAGAATGACCAAGGTATAAGGTGGTCCCAACGATTGATGACTCTCACTCATTCTGATGTGCATTGGTGTTCTCGGTCCAGAGAAAATGTCATCATCGTCGATCGTTGCGGAGAATTTCCTAATGTTCCTTTACTTGGAATTAGAGGAGGTATCACCTACAACCCTTGCCTAGCTTTGAGGCAATTTGGATATGCACGGAGGGATGGCCCTCATGACATGTTGATTCCTAGCTTAGTTTTTGACTTCGACAACGATGCGCAAGGACTTCGTCAAAGATTCATCAGAGCTTGGGGAAAGCTCAACAAGGTTGATAGCAAGACTCTGGGACACAAGAACTCCATCCCTCTTGAGCCCTATCTCAAGTGGGTACGAGCCCGAGCCCAAAGTCTGATGATGCCTTATCCTCATGTTCTCCCAGTGATTAAAGAACCTGTTAAGGAAGGAGAGGTTCCCTACACCATCCTACATCCAGACATGCCTACATCGTGGGAGGAAATGCAGAAAAGTTGGATTCAGCTCAAGGAGGAACGGAACACTTTTGAAGCTAGCTACTACGCCAGTGAAAAGAAAGTTCTAGAGCTTACCCGCCGACTCCACAAGCAAGAGGCCCTCAATACCTACATCTCCCCAAAGAGGATGCGCAATGTCTTTCTGCCTTAAGAAGTTTATTTTGTAATATTTGGCCCATGGGGCATTTATGTACTAACAAATGTCTTCTTATTAATATGACGTGCGTTCTTCTTTGTCTGAAACAATTTTGAATGTTCTAAACCCTTGAATGCATTGCGTACATAAGCATACCATTCATCATGTGCATAAGCAGGTCTCACTCCAGGGTTCCTTATCTATCTGCTGTTTATTTCAGTAGGATGGATCTCGAGCAAACAGTCAAAGACCTACAGGCTCAGAATGCACAGTTCCAGCAACTCTTGATGACCTTGGTCAAGAGTCAAGAGGATATCAAGACTCAACTGGAGAACAAGGACCCAGTGAAGAAGAAGAAGAAGAGGGTTGGAGTGGCCACTTTGGGGAGAAGATTCAACGGAGAAGCTCGGAGAGTGCTCGATTTTCCTCCCACTTCTGATGAAGGGACTAGTAAAAGAGATCAAGTTGTGGTGCCTTCCGAGTCTGATGCGGAAGAGGAAGAAGTTGAAGAGGAGGAAGATTATTCTGACCAGCAGTATCCTCCAGCTGATGACAAATACAAAGGTTTAGAAGACAGATTGGCTGCCATGGAATTACAAAGGGTACCGGGTTTGGATTTCGAAGACATGGGCTTGGTCGCCGGAATTGTGATTCCCCCAAAATTCAAAGTGCCAGTGTTTGTGAGGTACGATGGGCTGTCCTGTCCCAAGATGCATCTCAGGTCCTATGTGAGAAAAATTCAACCCTATACGGCAGATAAAAACCTCTGGATTCACTTCTTTCAGGACAGCCTATCGGGAGCTCAGTTGGAATGGTTTTATCAGTTAGAAGGAACCAGTGTCAGAAGTTGGGAAGATTTAGCCACCGCTTTTTACAAACAATACCAGTATAATTCCGATCTTGCTCCTACTCGTACCCAACTTCAGGGTATGTCACTAGGAACAAGTGAGGGATTCAAAGAATATGCACAAAAATGGAGGGATTTGGCTGGCAGGGTGCAGCCTCCTTTAACCGATCGTGAGCTCGTTGATATGTTTCTCGGGACCCTATCTGGGCCGTTTTTCAATCATTTGATTGGTAACTCTTCCGCGGGGTTTACTGATTTGATCTTAACAGGCGAAAGAATTGAGGCTGGCATCAAGTCAGGAAAGATTCAGAAGGGTGCCGCTACAAGTGTTGAGAAGAAACCTTTTAAGAAAGAGACAGCTGTGGTCTATTCTCAGAGGAGGCGCCAAAGATATGGAGAAAACAACTTTTGTCACACAGTGGGGCACTTTCTGTTACAAAGTGATGCCGTTCGGGCTGAAGAACGCAGGGGCAACTTATCAACGCGCCATGGTAGCTTTATTTCATGACATGATACATCATGAGATTGAAGTTTACGTAGACGATATGATAGCTCGGTCACAAACAGAGGAAGAGCACCTTGAACATTTGGAGAAGCTGTTTGCCAGGTTAAAAGAGTACAAGTTAAGGCTGAATCCAAGCAAATGCACTTTTGGAGTTAGGTCTGGTAAACTCCTGGGATTCATTGTAAGCAACAAAGGTATTGAAGTCGATCCGGCAAAAGTAAAAGCAATACAAGAGATGCCTGCTCCCCGTACTGAAAAGGAGGTTAGAGGATTCTTGGGGCGCATAAACTATATTGCCAGATTCATCTCACATCTGACCTCTACCTGTGAGCCAATTTTCAAACTCTTGAAGAAAGATCAGGTAGTGGAATGGAACGACGATTGTCAAGCTGCTTTTGATAGAATCAAGGAGTATTTGCTAGAACCTCCTATTCTGATGCCACCCGTCGAAGGAAGACCATTGATCATGTATTTGACCGTCTTGGATAACTCAATGGGGTGTGTTTTGGGCCAGCATGACGAGTCTGGTCGAAAAGAGCATGCTATTTATTACCTTAGCAAAAAGTTTACCGACTGTGAGACTCGCTACTCACTGCTCGAGAAAACTTGCTGCGCTTTGGTATGGGCTGCTCGCCGACTAAGACAGTATATGTTGACTCATACTACCTTGTTGATTTCCAAAATGGATCCTATCAAATATATCTTCGAAAAGCCCGCTTTATCTGGAAGGATAGCTAGATGGAAAATGATCTTAACTGAGTATGACATCCAGTACACCACCCAAAAAGCTATAAAAGGGAGTGTACTAGCTGACCATCCGGCTCATCAGGCTATCGAAGACTATCAACCCATGAGATTTGACTTCCCAGACGAGGACATCATGAATTTGGACAGCACTGAAAGTGACGGACCGTATGACGGACCCGAGAAGGGATCCCGATGGACCCTGTACTTTGATGGTGATTCAAATGCACTTGGAAATGGTATTGGCGCAGTACTCATTTCTCCGGAAGGATGCCACACTCCTTTCACGGCCCGACTTTGCTTCAGCTGCACAAACAATATGGCTGAGTATGAAGCCTGCATCTTTGGTCTCAAGGCTGCTATAGACTTGGGGATCAAATCTTTGATCGTATTCGGGGACTCGGCTTTGGTCATCAGCCAGATCAAAGGAGATTGGGATACCAAGCATCCTAATCTTATCCCATACAAAGAACATGTCCTGACATTGCTTCCGCACTTCGAGCAAATTACCTTCGAGCACTTCCCGCGAGAAGAGAATCAGCTAGCCGATGCTCTGGCCACAATGTCCTCCATGTTTAAACTCAACTGGGATAACGAGGCTCCCCAAATCACCATCGAGCGAATGGATGAACCCGCGCATTGCCACGAGATTAATACCGAGGAAGTAGTAGAACAACCTTGGTTCCACGAAATCAAAAGGTATCTCGAGACCCAAGATTATCCTGAAGGAGCTTCCGTGAATGACAAGAAGTTCTTAAGGAAATTCGCTGCTAAGTTCTTCCTGAGCAACGGCATCCTTTACAAACGAAGCCATGATTGTGTATTACTCCGGTGTGTGGTTAAAGCTGAAGCAGAGTTGATTATGACCGACATACACAGCGGACCATTTGGCACCCACTTGAGCGGGCATACAATGGCTAAGAAGATCCTAAGGGCAGGCTATTACTGGTCTACCATGGAGGCTGACTGCCATCAACATTCCCGTACTTGCCACAAGTGTCAAGTCTATGCTGACAAAGTTCATATTCCTCCGGTTCCCCTCAACGTCCTGATTGCTCCGTGGCCCTTTGCAATGTGGGGCATTGATATGATTGGAGAAATCAAACCCACGGCTTCCAACGGACATCGCTTCATCCTGGTTGCCATTGACTACTTCACTAAATGGGTCGAAGCAGCTTCCTTCGCCTCTGTCACCAAAAATGTGGTTGCCCGCTTTATCAAACATAATCTCATATGTCGGTATGGTGTTCCCGACAGGATCATCACAGACAACGGTACAAATCTGAATAATACAATGATCACTGCATTATGCGAACAGTTCAAGATTTATCATCACAATTCATCTCCCTATCGGCCGAAGATGACGGTGCTGTTGAAGCTGCGAACAAAAACATTAAAAAGATTATTCAGAAAATGACGGTCACTTACAAAGACTGGCATGAGATGTTGCCGTTTGCGCTGCATGGATACCGTACGACGACACGTACTTCAACTGGGGCAACCCCATTTTCTTTGGTTTATGGCATGGAAGCTGTCTTGCCTATGGAAGTCCAGATTCCTTCTCTAAGGATTATGAAGGATGCAGGTTTGAATGAGGATGATTGGATGCAGACCCGACTTGATCAACTCAATCTGATCGACGAAAAGCGACTTGCCGCTATATGCCATGGTCAGACGTATCAAAAACGGATGATCAAGGCTTTCAACAAGAAAGTTAGGCGTCAAGTGTATCAAGTCGGAGATCTAGTAGTCAAGCGGATTATCTTACCGCAAAGTGATCCCAGGGGCAAATGGACTCCTACATATGAAGGACCATTTGTGATCAAGAGCATATTTTCTGGTGGTGCAATGATTTTGACCACCATGGACGGCGACGATTTGCCACACCCTGCGAACGCAGACATAGTCAAAAGATACTACGCATAAGATAACCCGGCAAGTCGAAAACCCGAAAGGGCGGCTTGGGCAAAAATGGGCATCCCGGTGGATCGAAAACCCAAAAGGGCGGTTCAGGCAAAAATTAGGGATAAAAACAAAAAATCTGTACACCCGGCAAGTCGAAAACCCGAAAGGGCGGCTTGGGCAAAAATGGGTTTCCCGGTGGATCGAAAACCCGAAAGGGCGATTCAGGCAAAAGTTAGGGAATTAAAGCGTATGACTATGTCTCGTCGGATCACTTCAAAGACGATCTCTTCATCAACCAGTTCCAGGCTTCTGATCAATCCAGCCATCGTCAAACAAAGCATTGAATAGACAGATGTTCAGAGTTGCGAAAGCTACAGCAGAATGGAATCCCATGGAATTATTTCACATAGCCATCTTTATTTTGTATAAATTTTTCAAATATTTACGGCAAAATCCTCTTACTAGGATGACTGTCTCCTTTGTATAAATATACCCAAAGAAAATCAATACAAATACTCTTCCCAAAGCTTGTGTCATTTCCCTTTTCTTTTTCTCTTGCACTATTTGTTTTATTTTGAGAAACGTCCAATGTTTTGTTAAATAGGAATATGCATTTGAAACATAATCACTTCCTAATTGAACCTAAGAAAAGGATTACTGATAGGGTGAAGGTGCAGATGGATATCTTGGCACCCTTCCGAAAGAAACCCACAAGGGATTTGGAATCCATAATCCCTAGCAAACCCTGAGGTTTATCTGCAGCAGATTCTCAAAACTTATCCCCAGTAAGGTCCCGAAGGATATCTCCCCGCAGAGCACGGACGTCCCTCCCGAGTTTTATTCAAAGTTATCCCTCGCAGAGGCTTATAACTGGGTTATCCTCAGCTAACAACCACGGAAGATCGCGCTCGCCGAAGTTCTTCCCATCCCCAGTGGAGTTCCTCAAAATTCCCCAACAATAACTTATTAATACAATCCCCGGAGGAGTTTATCCTTGCAAATCCCCAGCCAGAGAATCTTCCAGAAATCATTTTCCCTCAGAGTTTAAGCTTCAGTATCCCCAGCAGATCAAGAGCTTCAAATGGACAATCCCCAGCGGAGTCAGACTTTTAAACTATCTCCCCACAGAGTTTTTAGGAAGAAAGATCTTGAGTTCCCCAGTGAAATCTCCGGAGATACTTCTCTCCAAGCTGAAGATTCTCGATCTGGCCTCCCCAGCATTAAGTCTACTAGTTTGGTACTCCCCAGTAGAAGACTTCAGGAATTCCCCAGAAGATTGGTATACAACCCAAGCTCCAGATTCCCCAGCAACAACCCAGGACTCATTTTCCCCGGCAGCAGTCAGGATACTTCTATCTTCCGCTACCCCGGATTCATCTATCCTGTGCAAGACAGCTCTCCAGCTTACATAAACATCCATTTACATTCATAACACATGAATATACATTGTATCATGCATCATAGCATTGCATACAACTAACTCTTTGCCTTTTCAGGAAAGGTCAGTCGACAGACTAAAATCATTCAAATCTCAAGATTTCTGAAAACAGTTCACGGGTTCTCCAAGTAAACGGATGTTAACCTATCACTTGTTCAGATTCTTCTTCAAGACTTCTGAAAACAGTTTATGGATTCTTCCCAACAACGGATGTTAATCTATCAGCTTGTTCAGCTGCAACCTTTGAAATTAGTTCCCGGACGCTTCCCAACAACGGATGCGGCTCTATTGCTAATTCAACTCTCAAGACTTCTGAAAACAGTTTATGGATTCTTCCCAACAACGGATGTTAATCTATCAGCTTGTTCAGATGCACCTTTGAATTTAGTTTACGGACGCTTCCCAACAACGGACGCGACTCTATTGCTGATTCAGCCCCAAGACTTCTGAAAACAGTTCATGGATTCTTCCCAAGTAACGGATGTTAATTTATCGACTTGTTCAGATGCAGCTTTTGAAAACAGTGTACGGAAGCTTCCCAACAACGGACGCTGCTCTATCGCTTATTCAATCTCAAGATTTCTGAAAACAGTTCACGGGTTCTCCAAGTAAACGGATGTTAACCTATCACTTGTTCAGATTCTTCTTCAAGACTTCTGAAAGCAGTTTATAGATTCTTCCCAAGTAACGGATGTTAATCTATCAATTTGTTCAGATGCAACTTTCTGAAAACAGCTTACAGGTTCCTCCCAACAACGGATGTCAATCTATTGCTTGTTCAGACCCCCAGTTCAGAAATGGTCCAAAGCTTGGACACTTTCCTAATGTTCCCTTCCAGATGGCATCTTTAAGCCCATCCCCGACAAGTTTCTGTCACTCTTCCAGATGGCATCGTTAAGCCCATCTCCAAATGGCATCTCTAAGCCCATTCCCGCATCCATTGCTGTGACGAGTGCAAATTTCCGGGCACTCTAGTGTCCAATCTCCTTTTACCCTCGAGTCGCGAAAGGCAAGCCTGCCAATCTAACTCTTCGGATTCAAGAAGATTGAACAGGGGCAACTGTTGTACCCCAAAATTTGCCCTCCCATTTCTCATTGATTTCTCTTCACAAAGCTCTTGAAGCTCAAGACTCAGTTAGGATTTCATCTGCTCAAGACCTCTCCTTGCACTGTGGACTCAAAATTAGGGTTTGTGTTTGCACAAAGTTGTTTTGACCCAAAGTGCCCAAGATGACTTTCATGCTTCATGTTGGACTCCCAAGATTATCCATACCAAGTTTCAAGCCTTGATTCCAAGTTTTGCCCAATCAATTGGACAGTTGACCTAGAAATCAACTGTATTGGGGAAAAAGTCAACTATGGCCAATTGACGGTCAAATCTCATGAAATTTGACCCACATCCACATTATGAACTCATATGAACCATTTGATCAAGTTTGGATCACAATTCCACAAGAAATTTGATCAGATCACCAAAAGGGCAAAATGGTCATTTTTAGGGTTTTGACTGCACAGAGGAAATTTTTGACTGTTTGACCTAGCAAATGGCAAACCAAGTTCACACATGGACTTAAGGACCCCATGGAATTATCTTGACCTAATCAACAAACTCAAAAGATCCCAAGTACACAAGATTGACAGTTGAATTTCTCAGTCAATTGATCAATTTTGACTGTATACTGAAAAGTCAAACTTTGACTTTTTGGTCAAAATCAAGAGTCAAGATTCATTTTTCATCAAAACATGCCAAATCATGGAACTTGTTCACCAAGAAATCACAAATTGCAAATTAGGGTTTGAAAATGGAATTTTTCATAACTTAGAATTTTTTCTAAGTTATGAAAAACCCTAATTTTTTCCCAACTTTGCCCCATCTTTTCACCAAGATCCATTTGGATTCAAACAAAAGTCAAAACATGAAAGTTGTAGATTGTTGCATAATCTACAACTTTGATTCACAAAGTTTTCTCATTTGAAGCTTGTATATCAAGTTACAATATTTTGAATAAGGGCACTAAACCTTTTTTTAACTTAGTGAAATTTTAACCTAGTTTGACAAGGTTTTCTACCCCACTTCAAGGCCACTTTTCATACCCTTCCACTTGGAATTTTAATTTGCATTTCAAAGATGGATTGTAGTACACATTCCAAGCTTTCCAAAATGTCCAAGAACTTCTCAAACAACCTCATGGTTAGGGAGAATCGAATTTCACAATATAGCAAAAAACCACTTTGTTCATGACCAAGTTCCATGTCCATAACTTTGCAAATTTGAACTCAGCATAGTTTGTGCTACTTTACAGGCCCTTAAACCACATTACACTCATTAATTTAATGCTTGTTCATTGTGTCAAAGTGTTGTTCCATGAATTCAAGCATTATACACAAGATTGATCCATTTTTGGATAAAGTGAACTTTCCATTTTTACAAAAGCTTGCTTTATGTCAATTGGTAAATCAAACAAGTACATGGAAGATCTGCTTAGCACAAGATTATGTGCATAACACACTGATCAAGAGATGTTTTTGCAGCACATTAGGGGGTCATCTACTGACCTAGAAAGCCAACTTGCTTTTGCTTGCTTCAAGTGGAAGAAAGGTCCATAACTTATGCCATCTCTCATCTCAGCAAAAGGACACAACACAAAATCTATCAAACACATTCCATAGACCATATTCAAGCTAACACACGAGCCCTTGCCCTCCAAAACACCCTCCATCTCAGAATCATCCTCAAACTGCAAAAACAGAGTTGCCTCTGCAGTTTGAGTGCAAACTCCCATTTCCCTCGAGCATTCTCACCAAAATCAATTCATACACCTTCCATACAACATATGCAAACTAACCATGGCCTAAAACCTGACCTGTAATCACTCTAACAGTTTCCACCATTTTTAATTTTTCCTTTTGCAGTTGAAGTTCTACAGCTTGATACAAGAAGGTTCAAGACAAAGTAAGCATTGAAAAAGCATCCCTGGACCTCAAGGAAGCTTTTCCAATCATTACCTTGCACTAAAAGTTCCTCATTCTCCAGATAGAAGTTCAACTGAATAGGTAAAAGTTTGAATTCGTATCTCTCTTATCATGCATCTTTAGTCTTAAGTTTGTGAAGAAACAAGGTCCTACTCATAGCCCTGAACATGTACATAGCTTTACATTTCATTTCTTTTGCCTGAGTAGAGAGAATTTGAGCTTTGAAAATGACAGAAAAATTAGGTTAGGATTTGGGGGAGGAGAAATTCTCCCTCATCTTAGAGAGTTAGATCAAGTTATGCATATGGTTAGAATCGTCTCTTCATGCTTAACATTTTTTGTGTTGGAAGTTTGTTGAAAAAATCAAAGAATCAGGACATTCGAAGGAAGCTTGTTGGCGCGCGTTTTTGAACAAAATCTGTTCAGAGGTTGAAGAAGAAGTGGATTGGGCTGGGCCTGTGTTATTTTTGCTATCCACACCATTTTTTCTGTTTCACACCCCTAAGCCCATTTGCTTCATTTTTTAATATTTTTGACTTTTTCTTTTTTTGTTTGACTTGTTTATTTTTTCTCAACATATTAAAATTTTGAAAATATTTTTCTCATCATTTTTTGATTTTATTTGGTTTTTATTGGATTTTCTTTTGATTTGTACATAAATATATATATATATATTACTATTTAGGATAAATAGAAAATATGTAAAAAATTTACTTCTATTTTTATTTTTATTTTATATAACCCTCTGAAAATATTTCACATAAAAAATATTATTTTCTAAAAATTTAATTATTATTATTATTTGTATATAATACATATTTAAAATAATATAAATATACATATATATATACATTAATATACTTAGAGTAAAAATACCAAAAATGTACATATTTTTATTTTTTATATTTAATACTAAAAAATGCCCTTTTTTTTTACAAATACACCATATTTTATTTTATTCTTGTATGTAAATAATAAATATTATGTGGATTAATTAATTAATTAATATATACTTTGATTAAAATTAGGGTTTTTGCCCTAAATATGAAAATATTCAAAAATAATACCTTTTTTATTTTCTTATTTTATTTAACATAAAAAATACTTTTCTCATACATATAAAAACTTTCTTTTAGCATTTTGCATATTTATTTCACTTCCATTTAATTATGCAATTTATTTACCTTGCAAATATTCAAAAATGATGTAATAATTTAGATTTAAATTCTTGTCTAAATATCCCCCATTTGTAAATTTGTACCCCCCTCCCTATATTATTATGTTGTAATAGCGTAGGAATTTAAATTTCGCACTTTATACGCTTTCTAAATTATGCCATGTTAGGATTAGGGTTTGCATGCGAAAAAACGATAAAAAAATAGTTTGACCTAATACAAGATAAATGAGCATGAAAATAAACAACACTTCTCACACTTGCACCCCTAGGGTATTCTACTTTGTTGCCTTCAAATAATTGGGCCATATTGTATGTTGAATTTCTTTGGGCAAAGCAAACAGTTTGAATGATCATAGCCCCTCGATAAAACTTTTCAAAACAAACAAAAAATGATCAAGTCCCTTAAAGAAAATTGCCCAAAGATATTTAACGCCGTTGCAATTATGGTCCAAACGATGACCCGCGCCTGTCCCTTTTCATCTCCTAAGACAAGATTGTCCACCAAATGCAATGGTGGAACAAAATTGTCAAAAGGTTTAAAACATAACAAAAATCTTTGAGGAAACTTTTAGGGTAGATAAACTCTTAAGTACTTGTCAATTTGCAAAGAAAACGCTTGCCTAATTTCAAAACCCACTTCACAAACACTTTCAAAATCAACTTTTCAAACCCTTGAAACAGCTTTTTTAAAAGATAAAACACCTTTTGTAAAACATTCGAGTAAAGAATTGTTACAAGGTTAGCCTAATACAAGGCATCTTTTCAAAACATTTTCAAAACCATACACAAAGCACCATTTCAAACAATTGAAAACCAAGGCAAGTTGATCTAAGCAAGTACCTAAGAGCCCATGGATAACCATGGATAGAAGGGGTGCTAATACCTTCCCCTTCTATAATCTACTCCCCGAACCCAAGAAAAATCTCAAAGGTTTTTGCTGTGCTTTTAAACCTTTCCTTAGGATAAAATAAAAAGTCGGTGGCGACTCTTGCTCAACCGAAACATTTGCGAAAACAAACGCAAAACCCTAGTCAGTTCTCCCACCGTATCACAATATGTATAGTCTTCATCCCGAACAACAATCCGAGATTCAGCTTTCCAGAACTCCTCAGCAGTAGTCAGGGATTTATTTTCCCGGACAAATATGCATCCCACATTCGTACATCATAGCATATACATACGAAATGCATTTAGCACAATCTCATTCATCTTGTGAACATCATGCATACATTTACATTTAACTAACCCTTTTTCCCACAGGTAAAACATCAAGTTTTAGTATAAATCGACCAAACACTTGTGCTGATACTTCTTCCAGTATTTACCATCATTCCTCCAAATGGTGTCTATAAGCCCATTCCTAATATATCTTCGAGTGCAAATTTCTGGGCACTCTAGTGTTCAATCATCTTCCACCTTCAAGTTACGAATGGTGGATTTGCCAATCTAACTCTTCAGGTTTAAGAAGATTGAACATGGGAAGCTATTGTACCCTAAAATTTGCCCTCTCATTTCTCAATAAATCTCTTATAAGATCTCCTTTGGTTCAAGACTACACAAGGTTTGACCAGCTCAAGACACTTCCTCAACACTGACAACTGGAAATTAGGGTTTAAGTTTGTACAAGGATAATTGACCTTTCAAAGCCTCAAATGACTTTCATGGATCATTTTTGACCCTCAATATTTATCATGTCAAGTTTCAAGTCTTGGATCACATTTTTGCCCAGTCAATTGATCAGTTGACCTAAAATCAATTGTATTGGGAAAAAGTCAACTGTGGTCAATTTGCAGTCAAAATTCATAATTTTTGATCCATATAAACATCATGAACTCATATATGTCGATTGATCAAGTTTGCATCAAAATTCCTCAAGAAATTTGATCAGATCATCAAAAGGGCAAAATGTTCAAAATTAGGGTTTTGACTGAGGAGGTTCAATTTTTGACTTTTGATCTAACAATTGAATTATTTGTTTAAGAGATGATCTCATGGATTAAAATAAATAATTTTTACCTAATAGCATGGCTCAAAACATTTCTCAAGATCAACTGATTGATAACTGAGTTTCAGTCAGCTGATGAAAAGCCAACTGTACACTAAAAAGTTAAACTTTGACTTTTTGATCAAAATCAAGTTTCAAAGATTACAATTCATCAAGACATGTTAAAATATGAAACTTGTTCATCAAGGAATTGAAAAGTCAAAATTCATCTTTGAAAATTCAAATTTCCAAGACTTAGAATTTTTTCTAAGTGTTGGAAAGTTCACATTTTTTCATAACTTTGAGCCAAATTTCAACCGTGATGCAAGATGATTCAAGGGAAACTTCCAACATGAAAGTTGTAGATCTAAATGAGATCTAAAACACCGTAGGGAAGAACTTTTTCTATAAATGCTTGTATTACAAGTTATGAATTTGTGAAGACATGCTCATGAAACTTAAATACTTAGTCAAATTTTGCCCTAGTTAGGCAAGATTTTGACCTAACTTCATGGCAACTTTTCATCTAGTTCCAAATAGAATTTTAAAAAATGTCGAACATGAAGGTTGTAGGGGAATTTAAAAGCTTTCCAAAATGTCTAATAACTCATTGAGATCATACTTTAGTTAATAGAATCGAAGGCAAGAAGTTAGGGTTTGAAACTTGTTTTTCAAGTCATTTTAATGATGAACATTTAATCCAATCCATAGCCATGCTGCATAATCCTCACTTTTCAAGCTTAAGACTTGTTTTTCACTCCTTAATTTAATGTTTACACAACGGATGGATCAATTGTCCAATTGATTCAAGCATTGCCCAAAGCATTTTGCCATTTTAGGGAGAAAGTCACCATTTCCCTTCTTGTAAAGCAAGCTTTATGCACAAAGTCAGCTTCTTGAGCTCCTAAGTTGTTCTATTTAATTACACTCCATCCAAAAAGTCAGAAGAAAGCTTGTTTAAAGTGTAACCACTCTACAATAGCATGGTACAAGGCATGGAAACTTGTTTGTCAAGAAAAATCACATGTTGAGCTTAAACATGTGAATTCAAATTCTAAATTGTTTCAAGTCTCAAAACCATTTGCTTATAAATATAGACACTATTTGCAAGCTAAGACACGAATCCTAAGACCCTGAAGCTCTCTTAAACACCCACAAACCAGAATTTGCTCAAAAACACCATTGATACACAGTTCTGACCTTGAACTTGTATCTCTCATTTCCCTCGTGCGTTTTCCCTCAAATTCATTTGCAAAGCTTCTATACCTCAAATATAGTCCATCCCTGTCCTTGTTCTGGAACTGTAACACCATTTTCATCAACCTCCATAACCAAAAAACAGAGTCTGCAGGTTAACTTCTCCAGACCATTCCAGCCATCCACAACTCAAGCTAAGCATTGCATTAGCTTCCTGGGAACTTGAGGAAGATATCTTGATCATCATAATTCCTTGGAAGCATCTCTAACTTTTTGTACCCCAAAATTTTCCCTCCCATATTTCTCAATACATTTCAAGAAAGATCCTCAAGTTGCTCAGGGAAGTCCAATGGTTGACCAGACAAGCTCTCTCCTAAGACAGTCTACCTCAAATTAGGGTTTCATGTTGCATCAAGATACTTGAGTCCAAGGGATCCCAAATGCTCAACTTTGCACTAATATGTTCTCAAGAGCATCCATGTCAAGTTTCAAGCCCTGCAGAGGAAGTTTGCTCAGTCAATTGCTCAAAGGCCTGAAAATCGACTATGCTAGGGCAAAAGTCAACTGTGGCATACATATAGTCAAACTTCAAGATTTTTTGTCAACATCCTCATTTTAAAGTATCATTCATCATTTTATCAAGGGTTGATCATGATTCATCAAGGATTGCTCATAATTCATAAAGAAACAAAAGTTGCTAAATTAGGGTTTTGTAGGAAAACTCAACTCAACTTCGACCAAACATAACTTTATCATACTTTATGAGAAATGACCCATCCAAAGATAATTTTGAAGAGGATTAAATTCTATACAATACATATTCATCTCCAAAGTTCAAAATATGCACCCACAAAAAGTTATGAATTTTGACATTATAGGTCATTTTAAAAAGTCAACAAAAACACCTTTTTAAAAAAAAATTCATACATGAACGTGGAATACCAAATTGATATGAGACTATAAGGGTTTCTTATTGGACATCTCAAGGTTTATAAAAAGTCCAAGAACACCTTCAAAGAGTCAAAATTGAGGAAGTTATGCATTGGTGAAGTTGACCTTTTTTGTAAAATTGCCAAAGGTCAATTATGCCTCAAATTGCAATTTTTGCCAAATGGGCCCAATCTTTTGCACTTGTTTTGAGTTGGCAACATGGTCCACGAGCACTAGCCTTTTCCACTTGTCATTATCTTATTTTTATTATTTATTTTGATTTTTATTTGAATTAAATTAATTTAAATCAAAACAAATCATAGAAAATCCAAAACATTGAAATCTTAAGATTTTGTACATGTTTCAGGTCTTAATATCCAGCTAGCATAAGATTGAATTCGTGTAAAGCCTTGGTGTGCACAAAAAGATTGAATTTGGACTATTTTTGGAAAGATATTCAAAGGAATCAAATCAAAATCAAAAGCAATGATGGAGGAAGATTAAGACCAAGTTTCAACCCTAATTCATTCCTCAATACATAAGGAACATTGGCAGACCTAAAGCAAGGGTGGAGAGAAGCGCAAGAACAAGAACAAAACTTGAGAAAAACACAAAAAAGTGCTGAGTCGAATTCACACTTCTAGACTATAACAAGGCATCCTGATCATCCCAATCACTTCCTGGGATCACAAGCAAGCGAAACCAATCAAGAACAAGGAGTTTCCAGCCCTGTAACTCGCTGTAAGTCAATCACAACATTGCCTTTTTCTTGAATTCGAATTGCATCATTCTGGCGCTTATAACATGCGATAATCACATATTCTTGTTCCTTAACACATTTGCAAGCTTTATGTAGCATTTAATTGCGTTTTCATAGCCTGTGTTAGAGTTTGCCATTGTTAGGGTTTGTGGCTTCGATTTGGGATTTCTGTGTGCAGGTAAAATTGGGCCATGAAAGGGGAACCATCACACTCAGAAGGTCCAGACGAGTTGATTGGTGGCCCTAGTTTTTATTTATGTTTCTCATGGTTGATTTTAAGAGTATGCAAGTTTGTAGTGACGAACACACGTCCGTAGGTAAAAGTCTGTGACTTTTGCCAACGGAGCATGGAGGAAGAAGATGTCGTGGCAAGCCATCATTCGCGCGTTTGAAAATTCGCGCGTTTGGATCTGGAGTCTTATTGTTTTCCCATATTATGCTTTATGTTGATTATATAAACAACTAACCCATGTAGCACAGTTGGTAGCCAGGCGAGTGTAAAATGCTTCAGGACCTGGGTTCGAATCCCAGGTCCCCCCATTCTTTCACATTATTTTTCTTTCCAGGTTCAGGCGCGCATACAAGGTTAAAGACCACCATGTGACCTCACCATCCAACATGCCAAGTGTCTAGATGGCCAAATCTAATGGCCATCATGTGAAGGACCATCATAGGCCTTGGTCAAAGCAGAGCGTGGGATCCAAGAAGTCAATATGGGCTATTTTCTTTTGGGCCAAGAGTTGGCTATCCACACCTCACCAATTACTTTCAGGCCCATATCTCTTTCTATATTCTTTTTTTTTATTTTTCTTAATTAATTTAATTAATTATTTCACTAACATAAAATAATAATTCTTTTTACCAAAAATCACAAAAACATAATGTGTCCCATCCAATTAGATTTAGGTTTATTTTTTTGTCAAAATAAATTTAATTAATTTAATTAGGTTATTTAATTTTTAGGTAACTTTAATTCCTTTTGTAAATAATTAAAATTAATTAGAACAATTAGGGTTTTAACTTAATTATATTTTCTTTTTTCTTAAAATAACCAAAAACACAAAAATAGGCTATTTATTTATTTTCATTAATTAATCTAATTAGCTAATTAATTATGTATTTAATTTTAAAACCTAATTCTTTTATTAAAAATAATTAAAAAAAACAACAAAAACAATTTTTCTTTCGATTAGGTTAGAAGGGGTCAAAACCTTAATTTCTTATCGTTCTTAATTTCTTCGCGCGCGCTTTATTATTTTATTTTTCCATATTAATGTAATTCCTCACAAGTTGTAATAGATTAATTAGGACCTTTTACTTTCATTTATCGTTTTTTTTAAGGGTTTGTTTTTGGCTATGTAAATACCTGAAGCCTTGTAATAGCTTAGCTTTAATTTCCGCACTTTAATTTCCGCAAACTATTAATTGTTAGATGTATGATATAGGGATGCATGACAAGAATGTATGATTAACTTTAAAACGGTTAGATAACCATAAAATTTGCAAAGATAATAATTTGAAATTGAATCACTCGCACATACGCACTCCTAGGGTATACTCCCACTTCGGTTGCCTTCGGTAAACGATCATTGAGTATAAGATGTTTTAGTGGTCGTTCTTTTGTCTCAAAGATCAAAGTTGCCTCAGAAAGGTTGCCTCGGATATTGTTGCCTCGAATAATTGATCTAAGACATTAGGGTTATTACTAAGACGTCCTAACATTGCTTTAGTGACTATACATCCCTTTCGAATTGGCCCTCAAACTCCAACGACGGTGCTACCTACTCACTAATAGTGGGATAGCGCTGTCTAAAGGAAACAAACATAGAACGATCCTTTTTTTGAGTAGGTAGATTAACTCTTAAGTACTTGCTCAATCCAAACAAAATTTTTCACACTTACACTCCTTTACAAACAAAGATTTCAAAAACACTTCGTAACAGTCTTGAAGACAGAACCAAGGGTTAAATCGAAGTCAAAACAAAAAATTTTCAAATCACACAAACACAAAGAAGCAATTTTAAAAATGATGAGCAAGTACCTAAGAGCCAGTAGATAACTACGGATAGAAAGGGTGCTAATACCTTCCCTTTCTATAATCTACCCCCTGTACTCAGAAAATCTCAAAGAAAAAAGGAATTTTTCTATGCTTTTTTTCCTTTCCTTGTTTGATAAAAGAAAAGTCGGTGGCGACTCTTTTTTACCGCGACATTTTGCAAACACAAATGCAAAATGCAAACCAGCATTCCTAAAACAGTCCCGGTTCTGGCCACCGTATCACAGAACTGGCGACTTTGCTGGGGAAATAATAAGTGGGGTATACCTTAGGAATAGTTCATCATTTTGTTTTATATTGTTTGATTTGATTGCTTTATCTTTGTGGGCTTTGTATCGAAGTTACTATAGATCCTAACCCGGATCTGGGGAACACCTTTTAGGTAAGTAGCAATAAACTGTGAGGGAACTGTACAACATAGACCGATACGTTTGAAGCAGTAGCTACATTGATGTGGCACATTAGTTGGTACCGGTATCCCTTGTGGAGGAACAAGGAGAGTACGGGGCTGCTATATGGGTCGTTAAGCATCAACTGACCATAGAACCTATAATTCACCAACTTGGCCATAGGAAGTAGTGAGATAGCCGGTCTCGGTGTAGAGCTGGGAACTGGTTGATACTCGATGCTACACTCATTGAGACCATACTCTCGAGATAGTTCCGGCTGCAAGAAAAGATTGTGTAAGCTAAAACCATGACCGATGGAGGATGGTCAGTGATATTGAGAACCTCTATAACCCAGTTACTATTATTAGGACAGGTTGAACCAACTGAACTTCAAGAGGGTAGTACCTAGACTCCATGAAAGCCTGGGACTTAAGGGCTATTGTGTGACTTGTTTGCCTTTACCATTCTTGATACCTGCTATACCTGTTGTGTGTTTTATCATGACATCATGCATCATGACATAGCATGCATATTTCATTAGACTAACCATTTAAAATACTGAGGGGATTCATCTTTGTTCTGTTTTGCAGATTATGGCTTCTATGCGCAGAAATACCATTCGAGTCAACTTCGTACAGATACCTACTCAACTCAGAGAGTTAGTTTCAAAAGTTCCTGATACTTCTTCATTTGTTAGAAGACATGGTCATCTCCTTAGCCTGGTCACTTCCAAGTTTGATGAGCAAATGATGAGCGTGCTGTTCCAGTTCTTTGACCCGTTGCATCAATGTTTTACCTTCCCGAATTATCAGCTAGTCCATACTTTGGAGGAATGTTCTGATTTACTGGGTATATCCATTCTCGAGCAGACACCCTTCACAGGTTTGGAGGAGGTCCCAAAGCCAGAGGATATTGCTTCAGCCTTACATATAAAGAGGGTTGATGTAGTGTCCAACTGGGAGACACGGAGTGGGGTTAAAGGTTTCTTGGCCAAGTTTCTAATTGATCAAGCTCAACAGTTCTGAGATAACTTAGATTTTTAAGCATTTGAAGACATCTTGGATCTCCTCATCTACGACTTGGTTCTCTTCCCAAATCCAGATTCTTTCATAGATGTGAATGCAGTTAAGATCTTCATGTCTCGTAACCCAATGCCTACTCTCTTGGGTGATATTCTACATGCTCTCTATACCCGTACTGTATGGAGAAGGGGAACTCTCATGTGTTGCACGCCACTGCTGGCGAGGTGGTTTATTTCGCACCTCCCCAAGTCTGTATTGAAGAATGAGGAAGGTGTAGGTTGGGCTTACAGAATCATGTCCCTTGCTCATACGGACATCCTTTGGAGTTCTAAAGATATGGAAAGGGTAGTTGTCATTGATCGATGTGGGGAATACCCTAATGTTCCGTTGCTTGGAATTAGAGGGGGTATAACCTACAATCCTTGTTTGGCTTTACGACAGTTTGGACGAGCTCGGAGAGACGACCCTCATGAGCTGTTGCTTACAGATATTGTCTTTGACTACAAAGGAGACGTTGATGGGCATCACCGCAGGTTTATACGAGCTTGGGGTATGGTGAACAGGTCTGACCCACATGATCTAGGATTGAAGACTTCTCTCCCGATGCAACCTTATCTCCAGTGGGTTCGATCCCGTGCTTAAAAGCTAGGAATTCCATATGAAGCTGTTTTGCCGGTGATTGTAGAGAATACTAATGAAGAAGGTGTTCCTTATACAGTCCTCCATCCCTATATGCCTACTGATCTTGGGGCATTGAAGAGATCTTGGATCCAATTAAAGGAAGAAAGGGATACCTACAGAGAGAAGTATCATGAGCAAGAAAGGAAGATCTTGAAGCTTACAAGACAACTTGAGAATGAAAGGACAATCAACGATTATGTCAGCACGAAAGGAAAACGACCATGGGATTTCTGATGTCTTTTATTGTTTCTAGTTTAGATTTGCTTTTTAGTATTTCTTTTGTAACGCCTTAAAGGCATTGTTAAACATTGTTACAAGTTTTAATCTAATAAAGTGTGTTTTATTTTGGTTTACAAATCTGAATCTCCCAAAGTCTTTGAAATTATTTCATACGCATTCCATTACCATGCACCTCATTACAGGTACCATTACAGGTTTCTTATCTTCTTCGCTGTTTATTTCAGCACAAAATGTCTTCTGAGACACCTACCGATCAAGCTATTAAGGCTCTTCAAGCTCAGAATACTCAGTTCCAGGAGATGTTCTTGAACTTGGCTAAAGGACAACAAGATTTGAAGACTCTCATCTTGAAAGACAAGAAGAAGAAGAAGAAGAAGAAGAAGAAGAAGAAGAAGAAGAAGAAGAAGGTGGTTCTGCTGAATATGGGTCACAGATTTAGGAATAGGTTGCGAGAGGAAGTTAATCTATCTCATTCATCTGGAGGGGGAGAGAATCAAGAGGAAAGGAGGGGTCCTAGCCATGTGGTCTCTGATAATGACACTGATTTTGATGATGAACAGTACCCTCCTGCTGAGGATAAGTACAAACAACTTGAAGACCGTCTGAGCGCCATGGAGGTTCAGAAGGTTCCCGGTTTGGACTTCGGAGATTTGGGATTAGCATCGGGGGTGGTGATCCCTCACAAATTTAAAGCTCCTGTCTTTGCTAAGTATGATGGAGTATCTTGTCCAAAACTCCATCTCTGCTCATACGTCAGAAAGATCCAACCCTATACTGCTGATAGAAACCTGTGGGTTCATTTCTTTTAAGATAGTCTGTCAGGGACTCAACTTGAATGGTTCTATCAATTGGAAGGAGCTAATGTCCGCAACTGGGAGGACCTTGCTGCTGCTTTTTACAAGCAATACCAGTATAATACCGACCATGCTCCCATGCGTACTCAGCTTCAGAGTATGTCCATGGGTGCGAGTGAAGGTTTTAAGGACTACGCTCAGAAGTGGAGAGATCTGGCTGGAAGAGTACAACCCCCTTTGTCTGACTGGGAGTTGGTGGATATGTTTCTTGGGACTTTGTCTGGTCCATATTTCAATCATTTGATCGGTAGTTCATCGTCTGGGTTCACTGAATTGATTATGACTGGGGAGAGAGTAGAGGCTGGTATCAGAAGTGGCAAAATACAGAAAGGTGCTTCATCAAGTACATAAAAGAAGCCTTTCAGGAAAGAAGCTAGTGTGGTTTACAGCTCGAGGAGCCAAAACTGACCTGAACGCCGCCAAGCAGTTAATGCGGTAGTAATATCAAGACCCATTGTTGCCCCATAATGCAACAATCAACAAAGAGTAGAGAGACCGCAAAGACAGTATACTCGGCTCAGTATGACTTTATCTCAAACTCTGCCGCAGTTATTAAAAACCAACCTGGTAACTCTGAGGGAAGCTCCGAAGAATCCCAATACCACCTCTCCGCTGTATAATCCAAACGCCCGCTGTGCCTATCACTCTGATAGCCTAGGGCATGATACCAACAACTGTTGGGCCTTGAGGAATAAGGTGCAAGATTTGATTGAAGCTAAAGAAATCGAGTTTGATGCACCAGAAAAGCCTAATGTCATGACTGCTCCTATGCCCAAGCATGGAGTGAATGCTGTGGATGATGATTCATTTGTGACCTCCGTGGAAGACATTTCTACTCCGTTGATGACCATTAAGAAGAACTTATTGTTGGCCGGTTTATTTCTGGGATGTGGCGAAGGTTTCCACCTATGTTCCATCCTACCTGCTGGTTGCCATTTATTGAAGTCAGGTGTTCAACACCTGATGGATAACAAAGAGATCTTGTTCGAGAAAACTTTTATTCCGTTGATTCCTGTTGAAGATGTGTCCATAATAACCATTTCCACCAATCCTTCCAAGGCTTCCTCGAGAAAGCCTGTTAGGATTACATTTGTTCCGAGAGTTGCTCCATTGATCATTACTATTCCTGGTCCTATCCCATACACTTCTGATAAGGCTGTCCCGTGGAACTATGGGGCCGATGTGTATTATCATGGGATCAAACAAGACTTGAAGGTTGAAGAGGCTGATACTGATGTCAGTAATATTGTCGGGTCTAGCAAGGTCACCTGAAGCGGAAGACTCTTCTCTCCTGAGATTTCCCCTCTGACTGTTCAAAAGCCTGTTGTCATTCCGTCCGCCAGTACATCAGTTGTTGTTCCAATTTTTACTCCAGTTATCACCTCTGTCGCCGAGTCATCTGACATTCGGGGCAAAGAAGTTACAGGTGGGCCTGTCCAGATGGAGGCACCTAAAAAGTCATTGTTGAAACCTCTAGGTAGGAGATAGAGAAAATTATGAAGATTATCAAGAAGAGCGACTACAACGTAGTCGAACAACTGGGGAAAACCCCGTCGAAGATCTCCATGTTATCTTTATTGTTGTGCTCAGAAGCCCATGCAAAGGCTTTAATTGCTTTCCTTAAAACTGCGCATGTGCCGTAGGAAACATCTGCCGATCAATTCAAAGACTGCATGGCTAGTTTAACCGCTGACAACGGGTTGGGTTTCACTAACGCAGATCTGACTGCCAAAGGAAGGGTTCTCAATGATGCTCTTCACGTCTCGATCGAGTGCAGGGGAACTACTCTGGCCCACGTGCTGGTGGATACTGGGTCCTCATTAAATGTTTTACCCAAGAAAGCATTAGATCGGCTGGATCATGAAGGGTTGGTTCTGAAGCCAAGTAATATTGTGGTTAGGGCCTTTGACAGGTCCAAAAGGATGGTACATGGAGAGGTGGATGCCCCTGTTAAGGTTGGTTCCCAGACTTTTGCATCTACGTTCTATGTGATGGACATTCTACCATCTTATTCTTGCTTGTTGGGTCACCCATGGATTCATAAGGCCGGGGCAGTAACTTCTACGCTCCATCAGATGTTGAAATATCCAGTGAAAGGGAAGATTGTTATGGTACAGGGTGAAGAGGAGTACATGGTGAGTCATCTTAACTCTTTCCGGTATATGGAGATGGATGGAGAGTTCATTGAAACCCCGTGTCAGAACTTTGAAGAAGTCCCTTAGACTCTGGCATCGACCGAAATTGTTGTTGACAAACCTCCGATGAAGATGGCTTCCCTCAAGGATGCCATGGCTGTTATTGAAAAAGGTGGGTGTGCGAATTGGGGCCAACTCCCTGACTTTGCACACAAGACTAACAAGTTTGGTTTAGGTTTTACTGCAGAAGCTCAAAGGGCAGTTCAACGTGCGCGGATTGGAAGACCTCCTATGCGCATCAGTAATCCGAGAGTGAATGCAATTGAAGATGATGATGAAGAGTCAAATTTCAATAGATGGATTTACCCGACTATCAACGGTGGCTTGAACAATTGGACGACAAAGGACTTTGTGCCCGTTTCTTTTATTACACAGTAATAGACTTTTATTTTGAAATTTGTAACAAACAATTTGAAACTTTACGGCCCGGTGCCTTGCCCGAGGCACCTTGGCTCTGTTTGTGAGGGATTATTATGTGTCATTTCCATATATCATGAATAAAGCATTGGACGTTTTTCTTGCATTACAAATTTTGCGCTCCTTGTTTTTCTTTTTATCTTGCACTTTATCAAAACGACTATTTGTCTTACACACACTCACATATCATAATACAGGTCCACATCCACTCTGGATCCCACTCATCACGACTCTGCTACTTCCAGTTATGACTTCGAAAGTCCGATCAACCAAGCCGAGGACGAAGGTGAGGATGATTGTGAAGTGCTTGGGGAGCTTGCTAGACTGTTACTTCAGGAAGAGAGAGCCATACAGCCGCATGAAGTGCCAGTGGAATCAGTGAATTTGGGTACCGAGGAAGACAACAAAGAGGTCAATATAAGTGCAAATCTGGAGCCTAGTGTCAAGCTGTGGTTGATACAGATGTTACGCGACTATGTTGAGATCTTTGCCTGGTCTTATGAAGATATTCCTGGGTTGGATACCGATATCGTGGTTCACCGCTTGCCAACTAAAGAAGACTGTCCTCCGGTAAAACAGAAAGTTCGCCGAATGCGCCTAGAAATGTCTGAGAAAATCAAAGTTGAGGTCATGAAACAATTTGATGCCGGTTTTCTAGCCGTCACTTCTTACCCACAGTGGGTTGCCAATGTGGTTCCGGTGCCGAAGAAAGATGGTAAGGTTCGGATGTGTGTGGACTATACGGATCTGAACAGGGCGAGCCCCAAGGATGATTTCCCTCTGCCTCATATCGATGTTCTGGTTGACAACACCGTGCAGCATTAGGTATTCTCCTTTATGGATGGTTTTTCTGGTTAGAATCAAATTAAGATGGCTCCCGAAGACATGGAGAAGACAACGTTTATAACGCAGTGGGGTAGCTTTTGCTACAAAGTCATGCCTTTCAGATAGAAGAATGCTGGGGAAACTTATCAGCGCGCCATGGTCGCTTTGTTCCATGACATGATTCATCATGAGATTGAGGTATACGTTGACGAAATGATCACAAGGTCCCAGACTGAGGAAGAACACCTTGACCATCTTCATAAGCTATTTGACAAGTTGAAGACGTACAAGCTGAGGTTAAACCCGAACAAGTGCACCTTCGGGGTGAGGTCTGGTAAACTGCTGGGTTTCGTCGTTAGTGATAAAGGTATTCAAGTAGATCCTGCAAAGGTGAAGGCTATACAGGAGATGCCAGCTCCCCGAACAGAAAAGAAGTCAGAGGCTTTTTGGGACAATTGAATTACATTTCCCGATTCATTTCACATTTGACTGCTACTTGTGAGCCGATCTTCAAGCTGCTGAAGAAAGATCAAGTGGTAAGATGGAATGATGAATGTCAAGCCGCTTTCGAAAGGATCAAAGAATATCTCCAAGAGCCACCTATTCTGATGCCTCCAGTTGAAGGGAGACCTTTGATGTTGTACTTGACAGTACTCGACAATTCAATGGGGTGCGTGCTGGGGCAGCATGACGAGTCTGGCCGAAAAGAGCATGCTATTTACTACCTTAGCAAAAAGTTTACCGACTGTGAGACCCGATACTCACTGCTTGAGGAAACTTACTGCGCTTTGGCATGGGCTGCTCGCCGGCTGAGACAATATATGCTGACTCACACCACCTTATTGATATCAAAGATGGATCCAATCAAGTATATCTTCGAGAAGCCTGCCTTGTCTGGAAGAATAGCAAGATGGCAGATGATCTTAACTGAGTATGACATCTAATACACGACCCAAAAACTAATCAAGGGAAGTGTGTTGGTATATCATTTGGCGTATCAGGCTGTAGATGAATACCAATCCATGAGTTTCGAGTTTTCGGATGAGAACATCATGTTGGTGACCGATTGTGAGAAACCTGGACCAAATGAAGGACCTGAGGAGGGATCCCGATGGTCTATGTAATTTGATGGGGCCTCAAACGCGTTGGGTAATGGCATTGGCATCATGATCATATCTCCTGAGGGCTGTCATACTCCCTTCACCGCCCGATTATGTTTTAACTGCACCAACAACATGGCGGAGTATGAAGCGTGCATCATGGGCCTTCGAGCAACTATTGACCTAAGGATTAAGTTCTTGAGCGTATTCGGAGATTCCGCCCCCGTGATCAGTCAGATCAAAGGCGAGTGGGATACAAAACACCCAAATATTATTCCTTATAAGGAGTATGTATTGACATTGCTTCCACACTTCGAGGAGATAACCTTTGAACACTTTCCCAGAGAGGAGAACTAGTTAGCGGACGCGCTAGCTACCATGTCTTCTATGTTCAAGGTCAGGTGGGACAATGAGGCTCCCCAAATTACCATTGAGAGGTTGGACGAACCCGCACATTTCTATGACATCGAGACTGGAGAGGTAACAAATAAACCCTAGTTTCATGAGGTAAAGAGGTATCTTGAGGCTCAAGAATACCCCGAGGGTGCATCTGTTAATGATAAGAAGTTTCTAAGGAGGTTCGCGGCAAAGTTCTTCATCAGTAATGGTATCCTTTACAAACGTAACCATGATTCAACCTTACTGCGATGTGTAGATAAGAACGAGGCAGAAAGGATTATGGCAGAGTTACATGAAGGTACTTTCGGGACTCATTCCAGTGGACACACCATGGCAAAGAAAATCCTTCGGGAAGGATATTATTGGTCCACTATGGAAGCCGACTGTTATCAGCATTCTTGGACCTGTCATAAGTGCCAAGTCTATGCTGATAAGGTGCATGTACCTCCAGTTCCTCTGAATGTTTTGACGACACCTTGGCCTTTTGCAATGTGGGGCATCGATATGATAGGCGAGATCAGACCTACTACATCTAACGGGCATCGTTTCATTCTGGTGGCTATTGATTACTTTACGAAGTGGGTTGAAGCAGCTTCCTTTGCTACAATAACCAAGAACGCCGTGTCACAGTTTATTTGACACTGTCGATACAATGTACCAGAGAGGATTATTACGGATAATGGTACAAATATCAAAAATATGATGATCACCGAGCTCTTTAAGAAGTTTAAGATACATCATCACAACTCTTCTCCTTACCAGCTGAAGATGAATGGGGCTGTTGAAGCGGCTAATAAGAACATCAAGAAGATTGTGCAGAAGATGACGGTGACATACAAAGACTGGCATGAGATGTTACCATTCGCTCTTCATGGGTACCGTACCTCAGTGCGGACATCAACAGGGGCAACCCCCTATTCCTTGGTATATGGCATGGAGGCAGTCTTGCCCATTGAAGTTCAGATACCCTCTCTTCGGATTATGAAGGATACAGGTTTGACTAAAAACGACTGGATCCAGACCCAGCTTGATCAGCTGAACTTAATCGATGAAAAGATACTTACTGCTATTTGTCATGGTCAGACGTATCAAAAACGAATTATCAAGGCATTTAACAAGAAAGTTAGACGACAAGAGTATCAAGTCGGGGATCTGGTGATCAAACGCATTATACTGCCGCAAGGTGATCCCAGGGGCAAATGGACCCCTACGTACGAAGGGCCATTTATGGTTAAGAACATTTTCTCAGGAGGAGCTATGATTCTAACCACCATGGATGGTGACGACCTTCCTCACCCCGTCAATGCAGACATAGTGAAAAATACTACGCATAATCAAAAACCCGCTAGATCGACTGACCTAGGCAAAAATAAGGGCTTCCCGGCAAACCAAAAGGGTTCGGGCAAAAATAAGGGATGAAAATGAAAAAAAACTGTACACCCGCAAGTCAAAAACCTGAAAAGGTGGCTTGGGCAAAAAAGGGTATCCCGGTGGACTGAAAACCCGAAAGGGCGGTCTAGGCAAAAATTAGGGATTAAAGCATAACACTATGTATCATTGGATCATCTTGCAACCAGACTTCGGTATCAACTATCAAGCTCGGACAACACCAATCAGTATGATCTACCTTCAACCAAGTAGCAAAGTGATTAGATGCTCGAAGATATAGGGGCAATAGCAGAGTTGGAACCCAGTGGGATTGTTCACATAGCTGTTTTTCTTTATTTTTCACAAAAATTGTATAATTCATCTTTCGGCGGTGTTCTCTTACTAGGACGTCAACCTCTTGTACAAAAAACGCCTATTTTACAGGCCAACTTCAAAATCAATACAATTCATTTTCACAAATAAATTTCAAATTGTTTTTTTTCTTTTTCTATTTTGTTTCGCAAGAACGTCCAATGGTTCATTTTTGATATATGCATTTGACAATAATTGCTGCTCATAAATATTTACATGCGAAACAAAAGACGACTACTCGTAATATCAGGAACAGGGGTAAACAAGAAATGTCCAGACCTTATAGTTGCTCTGCCCACCAGCTATAAAGATAGACCTAGTTGGAGAAAACAATTAAAGGTACATTCACTCCCCATAGAGTAAGAGAAGGATATTGGTGTTAATTCTCCCCAGCTGAGGCTCGCAATTGCGAATGAGTCGGTAAGATTCTCCCCAAGAAGAGTTTATCTATCACCATCACTGGAAGATTATCCCCAGTGGAGTCTGGAAGATTATCCCAAGTAAAGTCTAGAAGACCATCCCCAGTGGAGTTTATTTCTTCCATAAATAGAAACTTTATCCCCGATAGAGTTTATTATCACCGGCAATGGTAATTCATCCCCAGCCGAGGTTATTTCTCCAAATCAGCAGATCTTCTGACATAATTTCTCTTCCCCATAGAGTCATTCTCTCACCAATATATTCTCCAGCAAGATTATTCTCCCAATCATCTTTGGTAGTTATCCTCAGCGAGCGAAACTCTTTCATTCTCCAGCATGCAGTCCGAGATTTATTTTCCCCTAGCTAGAGAACATCATAAAAACATTACACATCCATACATTATGACATGCATACACATTATACAACACCGTCTCATTTATTTTGAGAACATCATTGCTTGATACATGTCATGCATTACATACGACTAACCTTTACCTTTCAGGAAAAATACAATCAAATTCTCACAAAGTTCAAGCTATGAAGCCCGGGTACGACCGAATAGTATCTTGATTACTCCATCATATTGTGAAGCCCAGAGAACGACCGAATAACAGTATCAGACTATCGCAAAGCCTAGATTACGACCAGATAGTGGTATCTCTTAAAAGGAAGCTATGAAGCCCGAATTCGACCGGATAATAGTTTAATCCCCAACAAGATGTGAAGCCCGGATTATGATCGGATAGCAGCTCAGCCAAGTACCGTGAAGCCTGGATTCGACCAGATAGTGGTATTATCATAAACACCAGCCGTGAAGCCCGAATTATGACCGAATAACAGCTTAGCAAGTTATTGTGAAGCCTGGATTACGACCAGATAGCAATACAAGACCATGAAGCCTGGATTACGACCAGATAATGGTAGAAGACGTTGTGAAGCCTTGATTACGACCAGATAGCAACCAAGAACACCGCGAAGCCTGGATTACGACCAGATAGTGGTATATCTTTAACACAAGTTATGAAGCCCAGATTCGACCAGATAATATCTTAATTTCTTCGAACACCATGAAGCCTAGATTTGACCAGATAATGGTATAGTACATCGTGAAGCCTGGATTACGACCAGATAGCGGTAAGAGACGCTGAAGCCTAGGTTACGACCAGATAACAGTGAGGGACATTGTGAAGCTTGGATTTCGACCAAATAACAGCTCACACGGCCAATTATTATGAAGCCCAGATTTGACCGGATATTAGTAGGCCCAACAGTCAAAGGGAAGCCCAGATGCGACATAATAACCACTTGATTTCTTCTGAAGCCTGGATTTCGACCAGATAAGAAGTAAGGTATTATGAAGCCTGGAATCGACCAGATAGTAGTACAGAACACCATGAAGCCTGGATTCGACCAGATAATGGTATGAAACACCGTGAAGCCTGGATTACGACCAGATAACGATACAAAACACTACGAAGCTTGGATTTCGACCAAATAGCAGTTCACCTGGACAATTACTAAGAAGCCCGGAGTCGACCGGATATTAGTGTGCCCTAAATTCAAGTTGAGCCCAGATGTGATAGGATAACAATTGAATTCCTTCTGAAGCCTGGATTACGACCATATAAGAATCGAGAAATTGTGAAGCCTGGATTACGACCAGATAGCAAGTTTAATCTCATCTCCCCAGTAAGTCACTGTAAAGCCTGGATTACGACCAGAAAGCAGTCGGTCTTATCACTATGAAGCCTGGATTACAATCAGATAGTAGTTCATTCTCACCTCTTCAACTAAGAGACGATTCCTCAGTAGAATAACGGACGACCGAAGCTCCTAAAATTCAAACAGAGACGATTCACCAGTAGAATAACGGACGACCGAAGCTCCTAAAATTCAAATAGAGACGATTCACCAGTAGAATAACGGACGACCGAAGCTCCTAAAATTCTATTTCTCCCAAGACAAATAATAGCATTCCGCAACAGAATCTTCCTCAACAACAGGTATACAAGCTCTCACTAAGGAATCTCTTATGCGACCGACACTCCTTCGGATGGCATATTTAAGCCCATCTCCTATCATTCATTTCCAAATGGCATCTATAATCTCATTCACGACATCACAAGACAAGTACCACTTCATGCGAGTGCAAATTCCTGGGCACTCTAGTGTTCAATCATCTTCCACCTTCAGATCACGGAAGACAGACAAGCCAATCTAAACCTTCAGGTTTAAGAAGATTGAACAGGGGCAGCTGTTGTACCCCAAAATTTTCCCTCCCATATTTCTCAATACATTTCAAGAAAGATCCTCAAGTTGCTCAAGAAAGTCCAAGGGTTGACCAGACAAGCTCTCTCCTAAGGCAGTCTACCTCAAATTAGGGTTTCATGTTGCATCAAGATACTTGAGTCCAAGGGATCCCAAATTCTCACCTTTGCCCTAATATATTCTCAAGAGCATCCATGTCAAGTTTTAAGCCCTGTAGAGGAAGTTTGCTCAGTCAATTGCTCAAAGGCTTGAAAATCGACTGTGTTAGGGCAAAAGTCAACTGTGGCCTACATCCAGTCAAACTTCAAGATTTTTGGTCAACATCCTCATTTTGAAGTATCATTCATCATTTGATCAAGGGTTGATCATGATTAATCAAGGATTTCTCATAATTCATCAAGAACCAAAAGTTGCTAAATTTGGGTTTTGTAGGAAAAGTCAACTCAACTTTGACCAAGCATAACTTTTTCATACTTTATGAGAAATGACCCATCCAAAGCTAATTTTGAAGAGGATGTAATTCTCTACAATCCATATGCATCTCCCAAGTTCAAAATATGCACCCACAAGAAGTTATGAATTTTGACATTATAGGTCATTTTGAAAAGCCAACAAAAACACCTTTTTTGTCAAAACTTCTTACATGAACATGGAATACCAAATTGATATGAGACCAAAAGGGTTGCTTAGAGGACATCTCAATATTTCTAAAAATTCCAATAACACCTTCAAAGAGTCAAAATTGAGGAAGTTATGCATTGGTGAAGTTGACCTTTTTTTGCAAAATTGCCAAAAGTCAACTATGCCTCAAATTGCAATTTTTGCCAAATGGGCCCAATCTTTTGCACTTGTTTTGAGTTGGAAACATGGTCCACGAGCCCTAGCCTTTGCCACTAGTCATTATCTTATTTTTATTATTTATTTTGATTTTTATTTGAATTAAATTAATTTAAATCAAAACAAATCATAGAAAATCCAAAACATTGAAATCTCAAGATTTTGTACATGTTTCAGATCTTAATATCCAGCTAGCATATGATTGAGTTCGTGTAAAGCCTTGGTGTGCACAAAAAGATTGAATTTGGACTATTTTTGGAAAGATATTCAAAGGAATCAAATCAAAATTAAAAGCAATGATGGAGGAAGATTTAGACCAGGTTTTCAACCCTAATTCATTCCTCAATACATAAGGAACATTGGCAGACCTAAAGCAAGGGTGAAGAGAGGCGCAAGAACAAGAACAAAACTTGAGAAAAACAGAAAAAAGTGTTAAGTCGAATTCACACTTCCAGACCATCACAAGGCTTCCTGATCATCCCAATCACTTCCTGGGATCACAAGCAAGCGAAGCCAATCAAGAACAATGAGTTTCCAGCCCTGTAACTCGTTGTAAGTCAGTCACGACATTGCCTTTTTCTTGAATTCGAATTGCATCATTCTGGCACTTATAGCATGAAATAATCACATATTCTTGTTCCTTAACACATTTGCAAGCTTTCTGTAGCATTTAATTTCGTTTTCATGGCCTGTATTACAATTTTCCACTGTTAGGGTTTGTGGCTTCGATTTGGGATTTCTGTGTGCAGGTAAAATTGGGCCATGAAATGGGCACCATCACACTTAGAAGGTCCCGACGAGTTGATTGGTGGCCCTAGTTTTTATTTATCTTGCTCATGGTTGATTTTAAGAGTATGCAGGTTTGTAGTGACATACACACGTCCATAGGTGAAAGTCTATGACTTTTGCCAACAGAGTAAGGAGGAAGAAGATGTCGTGACAAGCCATCATTCGCACGTTTGAAAATTCGTGCGTTTGGATTTGGAGTCTTGTTGTTTTCCCATATTATGCTTTATGTTGATTATATAAACAACTAACGCATGTAGCGCAGTTGGTAGCCAGGCGAGTGTAAAATGCTTCAGGACCTGGGTTCGAATCCCAGGTCCCTCATTCTTTCACATTATTTTTCTTTCCAGGTTCAGGCGCACATACAAGGTTAAAGACCACCATGTGACCTCACCATCCAACATGCCAAGTGTCCACATGGCCAAATCTAAGGGCCATCATGTGAAGGACCATCATAGGCCTTGGTCAAAGCAGAGCATGGGATCCAAGAAGTCAATGCTGGCTATTTTCTTTTGGGCCAAGAGCTGGCTATCCACACCTCACCAATTACTTTCAGGCCCATATCTCTTTCTATATTCGTTTTTTCTTTTTCTTAATTAATTTAATTAATTATTTCACTAACACAAAATAATAATTCTTTTTATCAAAAATCACAAAAAAAATAATGTGTCCCATTCAATTAGATTTAGGTTTATTTTTTTGTCAAAAAAAATTAATTAATTTAATTAGGTTATTTAATTTTTAGGTGACTTTAATTTCTTTAGTAAATAATTAAAATTAATTAGAACAATTAGGGTTTTTACTTAATTATATTTTCTTTTTTCTTAAAATAACCAAAAACATAAAAATAGGCTATTTATTTATTTTCATTAATTAATCTAATTAGCTAATTAATTGTGTATTTAATTTTAAAACCTAATTCTTTTCTTAAAATAATTTAAAAAATAACAAGAATAATTTTTCTTTCGATTAGGTTAGAAGGGGTCAAAACCCTAATTTCTTATCGTTCTTAATTTCTTCGCGCGCGTTTTATTATTTTATTTTTCCATATTAATGTAATTGCTCACAAGTTGTAATAGATTAATTAGGACCTTTTACTTTCATTTATCATTTTTTAAGGGTTTGTTTTTGGCTATGTAAATACCTGAAGCATTGTAATAGCTTAGCTTTAATTTCTGCACTTTAATTTCCGCAAACTATTAATTGTTAGATGTATGATATAGGGATGCATGACAAGAATGTATGATTAACTTTAAAATGGTTAGATAACCATAAAATATGCAAAGATAATAATTTGAAATTGAATCACTCGCACATGCGCACTCCTAGGGTATACTCCCACTTCGGTTGCCTTCGGTAAACGGTCATTGAGTATAGGATGTTTTAGTGGTCGTTCTTTTGTCTCAAAGATCAGAGTTTCCTCGGAAAGGTTGCCTCGGATATTGTTGCCTCGAATAATTGATCTAAGACATTAAGGTTATTACTAAGATGTCCTAACATTGCTTTAGTGACCGTACGTCCCTTTCGAGTTGACCCTCAAACTCCAACGACGGTGCTACCTAATCACCAATAGTGGGATAGCGCTGTCTAAAGGAAACAAACATAGAACAATCCTTTTTTCGAGTAGGTAGATTAACTCTTAAGTACTTTCTCAATCCAAACAAACTTTTTCACACTTACACTCCTTTACAAACAAAGTTTTCAAAAACACTTCGTAACACTCTTGAAGACAGAAGAAGGGTTAAATCGAAGTCAAAACAAAAACTTTTCAATTCACACAAACACAAAGAAGCAATTTTGAAAATGATGAGCAAGTACCTAAGAGCCCGTAGATAACTACGGATAGAAAGGGTGCTAATACCTTTCCTTTCTATAATCTACCCCCCGTACTCAGAAAATCTCAAAGAAAAAGGAATTTTTCTATGCCTTTTTTCCTTTCCTTGTTGGATAAAATAAAAGTCGGTGGCGACTCTTGCTTACCGCGACATTTTGCAAACACAAACGCAAAACGCAAACCAGCATTCCTAAAACAGTCCCGGTTCTGGCCACCGTATCACAAAACTCATTTCATGATTTTCAGTTTTAAGGTATTTTTTCCGAACTTCTATCTTTTCATACAAGCATCATTTGATTCTGATTAGTGAATATAAAATGTAGATATCATTGCCCTGAAGCTGTACATGTCCATATTTTTCATTTATATTGCCTGAGCTTAGAGAATTTTAGGTTTGAATTTCTGAAAAAGTTAGGTCAGGATTTGGTGCTTTTAGAAATTCATGCTCATCTTTGAGAATTAGTTTAAGTTATTTACATATTCAGAATCATAATGGAATTTCTAACAAGTTTGATGTTGGAAGTTTTGTGAATGGATGAGAAATGAGTGAGTTACAGGAACCATGACTAGAGGTTGAAGATGAAGTTAATTTTTAGAACTTGTTTTGTATTATATATTTACTGTTTCAGTTATATTAACGGATGTACAACTACCCCAATGGTAAAGGCAGCGCGCGTTTATGGTCAAGGTTACAGGTTCAAGTCCCAGCGCCGCCTTTTGCTATATTTTCCAACATTTTCTTTCTTTCTTGCTACAAACCAAGCACACTGGGCCTTACCATTTTTTCTAGTTCTGACCCCTCTGCCTACTTATCACACGCATGCCCATCTTTTTTTATTTTGTTTATTATTCTACTTACAAAAATCCCATTGGGCCAGACTTCAAAATCTATTTTTTCTAACAAACTCGCAAATTCCATTTCAAACCCCCCTGACTTATATTTTTATATTTTATTTTATTTTATTTTTCTTTATTATTATTATTATTAATAAAAATCCAAAAATATATTTTTATTTATTATTTACATACTTATATTTTTATTTTCTTTATAAAACAAAAGACAAAAAATATTTTCTTAAACAAAATTAATTATTTTTCTTATTAAATTAATAATTAGATTTAGGTTTATTTATTTTCTTTTTATTTAAAATTAACTTAGAATTTAGGTTTCTTTTAATTAATTAATTTTCATACAATTTTTCTTAAACTAAAAACCTTTTCTTAAAAACCCTAAAAAACGATTTCTAACTTAATTTATTTTCTTAATTAGTTTAGGTTTAATTTTATTTATTTTAATTTTCTTCTAGATAATTAGGTTAAAACCCTTTTCCTAAAAAACCAAACAAAATCATTTCCTTTCCATTTACATCCTTGCATATTATATTCTTTTCAATTCTTGTACATTATTCAATATGATTGTAATAGATAATTAGGTTTAATTTATTGCAACCCCCATTTGTAAATTTGTATACCCCATCCCCCTAATGATGTAATAGCATAGTAATTTTACTTTCCGCAATTTATCGCTTTCAAACAAATGCTAGTAATTAGGGTTTGTATGGAAAGATAAAATCAACAAGTAGATAACCCTAATCCAAGATTAAATGCATGCAAATCAAACACATTATTCACAAATGCACCCTTAGGGTAATTCCACTTGATGCCTTACAAAAATGGTCATGTTACGCATGTGGGATGTCTTAGCAAAAACAATAAAAAATACAAGATCATAGTCCCTCGATGACGCTAGAAATGTTGTCTTTCAAATGATCTTAGTCCCTCAAAGAGAAATGCTAAGATAGCTCACAACATTGCTATCATGACTATGCGATGACCCACACTCATCCCTTTACATCCAAAGATAAGGCTTCTTATCAATCAATGGTGAGATAGCAATATCAAAGGAAGGAAGAAATGAACAAAAGACTTTTGAGTAGGTAGAAATGTTCTTAGTTGCTTGCTCACTTTCAAAACAAACACTTTCAAAATAAACAAACACTTTCCAAACATGAAATATTTTCAAAAGTCCAATACTTTGTATACGTTCTTACAAAACGAGAACCATTACAAAGTTTTCCTAAACAAAGGAACCTTTTCAAAATACTTTAAAAAACACCACAAAGCACATTCTCAAAAAAAAGCAAGTGATATAGCAAGCAACTAATAGCCCATAGATAACTATGGATGAAAAGGGTGTTAATACCTTCCCTTTTCATAATCTACCCCCTGAAATCAAGAAATAATCTCAATGTTCTTTCCTGTTCTTTTCCACCTTTACTTTTGGATAAAAGAAAAGTCGGTGGTGACTCTTGCTAACCGCAACAATTGCAATCAAACACAAAACATCCCAAGTCAGTTCTCCCACCGTGTTACAGTTATATAAGACCTTTTTTCTATAGATTGTATGGTCATCCTCAATATTATAGTCATCGGGGGCACAATAAAAGAAAAGGGAAGAAGACTCGAGCTAAGAAAATGTGGAAACCCTATAAATCTGTCAAGTAGGTATATATTAAAGAGTTAAAAATCTACTCTAGTAGGTATGTAACTTTTGGAGATGAAGCTAGAAGAATGATCACAAGAATATGTAAAATGATCAATCTAGATTTCCCTTGTCTTGAAAATGTATTGTTGGTAGAAGGGTTGAATGTTAACTTGATCAACATAATTCAATTATATTTGATCCTCTCCACTGGAATTCGTGTGACAATACAACTTATAAGTAATTGTTACTATTTTAAACAAATTAGGGTTTGGTTTTGAAATATGTTTTGATTGAGAACTTTAAAAACAATAATAAAGTAAAATAAAATAATAATAGTGATTGAGAGATATTGGGGGTTGGATTCCTACTACTATAACTACATACATACATAATGATCAATTATAATCATTTTAGTTCTCAATGCATATTATCACCTATCGCTCAACAGGGTTATCCATGTGTGAAGTAATGTCGTGATATTAGCCATATTGTTTTTTCAATCTCTCGGCCTAATAAACAATACGATAGAAATAAGCTTTGACAATATATGTGATTACCAAATTGAAATATTTTTCTAGTCTAAACCTAAAAAATACTTCTCAGTGGCAGTCTAAGCTCACAAATCAGGTTATTAACAATCAAATCATGTTTAGGTATAAACGCATTATACTTGGTCTAAACCTAAGAGAACTTATTTGAATTAAATATATTCACAAATATGATTGAGATATAACATACATTAGATGAAAGATTAAATATCAAATATGAATGAATAAGTAAAATGGACATAACATCATGGTCAAATGTGATACATATGGTAAAACATTGTTCCATTAGGGTTCTTATGGATATTGTGAATTGATACATCTTAATTTAGATAAATGGATATCAATACCACTTTCTTCCTTGGAGACCTTTAAAAGACAATCTAGATGGACCATTCAAAGGTATTTGTAGAGGATATGCTTAAAATATGCCTTTTGAATAAATCTTTGTCTAGGTTGTAGAAAAGCACAAGGCAAAAATGTCGTATATTTGATGGATTTATTTTATAGAATGATTTTGTTATAATTGTGTATGAAAATTTTTCTTACAAATTGAAGAAGAATGGTAATGTCATTCTTTACCTACTTCAACATGTGAACATCATTTTGATGTAAAGTTCTAACAAGGATGAGGTTGATATGCTAAATTAGAAGCTTAATTGTTAATTTGAGATGAAGGATTTTGTTCTTAAGATGATACTGAGGATGAATATTTTACTTGCTAAAAGTATAATATGTGAAAACCCATAGTGATTAAGGACTGTTAGAGGTTTTTAGGGTTTGTTGAGAGGTTAGATCTAGCTCTTTCATTGAGGTAAGAAGCCCTTTACATAGTATATTTGTGTAGTAAATCAAATTCCCCTATCAACCTTAGGGTTGAGGTATTTATAGAAGTATATAAGCCTGGACCTCAGGCTCCTAGAAAGTGGTAAGCCCTTATATGAGATGGGGAGTGGGCACTTAACTCCCATATTATTCAGGAGGACATGATATTACTTTTGAACCCCTCTCCCATATCGTTGCAGGCTAGAATACACTGCTTCATATTTCCACGAGTGGGAAATTAAACCAGGAAACATGCGGAACAACCAAGAAATGGGTGCATGCTCTGATAAATGGGTGACTACGAGGTAAGTGCAGGAGACATATTACATTCCCTCCTGCACTGAATCTTTCACGCTGCCTCTTATGGGTCTTTCTTACTTAGAAAACTCCCTTAGACACGAGACAAGTCACTTAGGCATGGCATGAGTCCTCCTGGTATGGGGAAAGTCTCTCAATATTGGCCTAGATACACCATCATGTGTCAACGAGTTGAATCCTCAAATGCCATCCAGTTGAGGGAAATCCTTAATATTAGTTTAGGGAAATCCCAAAACATCAGTTAAGGTAAAAACATGTGTTACACTAAATGCGAACGCTGATGATTTTTCCTCGGGAAGCCAATTTTGGCGTTAATTCCTTAAGCGTGTCTCTAACATGGGGATTCTTTTCTTTTAATTATTGATATGCTTAGTGGGAGGTGGTAGATTACCCCTATAATTGGACTTACCCTTCATATAAAAGGAATTCAAATTCTCCCATTTAATATTTTTTGCATTCTCTTCTTCCAAGATTTTATCAATTTTATTTAAGAGTTCTGGCAAGCATAAAGTGCACTCATTTCACTAGTTCTTAATAGTGCTTATGTGTATGAATTTGTTCTCATTTTGTTCTATATATTCTTAATGCTAATTTTTAATAGTTTATAATGTTCAAGGAGTGGTTGCGCAATAACGTCATGAATTAGACCTCTAGAGCCATGAGAGCCCTGTAAGTTTTGATAGTGATCCACTTGCTCTTCCTATTTTTATCAAGAATCAAATGAGGAGATAAATACTAAATGTTTCGGTATCAAAGACTTCCTGCCTATACACTTTAATGAGGAGATGATATATAATTTTTATCATCCAATCAAACGTTCCAATAACAGACACGAAGATGATGTGATCTTGGAACCGTGTTCTGAGGGGGAGAGGGAAAATTTGCTACACCGGATGGCCCACCCACCCTTTAATTTACGTTTTAGGGGTTTTATAACCATTTTATCCATTTGAAGCTGAGTTTCTAGCGATTGCAAATGTTGCTCCTACTTAGATTATGCCTAATGTCTCGTGTGTAATTAGGGTGTTTGAAATTATATGCTGGCGATTGGCACTCTTCCCAATTATCGGGGTATTATTTTCTTTCTATGGTATCAAACTCACCGCCAAAAGTAGTTTGGTAATATTATGAGGCCTATCAAGAAGAAAGTTTTTAAAGCCTCACTCAAAATGTATAAAGATTGGAATGACAAGTGTCTCAGTGTTAGAGGGTGATATTGTGCCTAATGGTCATAGTTGGGGAAACTAGAACCCCTCGCTTCCCAATGTCATGGACATGAGATCCAAATATCATTACTTACTTTGACTTTGATTATCTTACCTCAGCTGAGCAAGAGGTGGTTCAAGTGTTGAATGGCTTCAACTCCATAAGCTCTCGTGCCATGACCACTCTAGATTGGGGAGATGATAGCAAGATAGATGAGTACTTGCGTGAGTTAATGGTCAACAAAAACATTGTTTTTATATTTATATTCATTACACTTCATTGTATTTTTATTGTTCATTTCTCGTAGAGAAAATGTATAAAGTTCCTATAGATAAATGGAAGGTGCGCCTAGCCTAGAAGAAAGCCGATCACCAACTAACATACAATCCTAAAAGCCACCCAAGAAACAGAATGGATGGAGAGAGAAAAAAGCATACCAAAGACCACACCTTGAATGGTACTTTCCCCCATAAGATCCAAAATCAAGGAGAGGATGCTTTTTAGGTTCCAAAGGATGGTAAAATAACAGTCACTAAAGAAGGTAAGGGGGGGGGGGGAGGGGAAACCCTTTCTAGAAAATGATGGTTCTCGTCCTCGACCTTCTCTATGGGGAATATGGAATTTGATTCCATTAAATTTACCAGGGATTGCTTCCTCTTTCTTGAGGATTTCCCCTTTGACTACAGGGGCCTTCATAGCATGGTTCCCATTCAATTGTTAAACATGGCAAAAAAACTACATGCTAAGGGTTCTTCTGATGGAGCAGGTCCAAAGAGAGAAATATATCTAAGTTGTTGGTGAGTTTAAAAATTGAGGACCTTATGAAGAAGAAAGAGGGTTTAAAATCCCTGCTAAAAAGGTGCTACTAGAGGCACAAGATCTTGCTACCATCGAAAAGAACTTAAAGGGGTCTCTCGATGGCCCCTCGATTCCATTAAGATACTTGAGGGGGAATTGTCTATACTCAAGGATGAACTAGTGAAAACCTCCTACCATAATTTCGAGTGGGCGAAGAAGCAAATAGCCTTCCTATATCTCGAGATAGATTTAAGCCAAATGGATTTGTTCAAGGTGGTCCGCGGTGGAGAGTTAGTGGAAGATGAGGATGTTCCTCTTTCTAAGGAGGTCCCCTAAAATGAGCACGAGGGCCATAAGGCAATAAAAGTTGTTCTTTAAAGGAGTATTGGTCACAAAGAGAATGCTCTGTAGGAAAGGAAGTCTATAGAAGATCGATGATTTTAGAGCTTACTTATTCATGCCTTTAGCGACTTTTTATGTTGGTGATAAAAAGGATTTATGTAATTTTTTTCTTTTCTAATGCCATTATAGGATCTATTTTACCCTTTTTAATCTCTTGGGGACTAATTAAATGGTGGGATTGTCTATCCTCAACTTATTTACGTGAATTACCTTACATTATCCTGAACAGGGCTTGGCACTATTATGGCCTTATAATGGTGAGAATTCATTCATGAGGATGATAATGTTTCCCCAGGGGTGGCGAGAATTCCCGCATAAGGATCCAACATGTATAATCTCCTCGAGGAGCCGAAATGATTCCTTTATGAGGACCCAACATGTGTAATTGCCTCAAAGGGAGGCAAGGTTTCCTTAGCGAGGATCCAACTTATACAGTCACCTCTAAGGGATGTTTCAATAAGGTTTCTTTCTCGTTTAGTTTCCTGCAATCAACACAACAATAATTCATATTTTATATAAATGGTTAGGGGTCACTCTAAAAACCTCACGCCTCATTGGAAATGCAGGGGAAAAGAGTTCTTCCTATAAAACAAATTATTTAACCATGCACATGATAGAGATTTCTACACGCCTAAATAAACCAAGCAAGTATATGAAACAAAACAAAGCATGGTTTAACACATAAACAATTAAAATCTTATAAAAAATATCTTCTCATGTTACCTTTGTAATTTCATAGAGTGAAACGACCATGTCTTCATCTGCGAGAGTTACTTCTCGTGGCTTGGCTCCCAACTTTATGCCTACAATATTGACTCTAGTGACTCTTATTTTCTTCATATTCATACGCTCTATGTTACACTTCTTGGAGATCTCTTAATCCTCGGGGATATCCCCAACTGATCTATTTGGTAATGGGTAATTCATGCAAAGATATAATGTATACATGGAAGCTTCTAATTGGTTGAAAGCATACCGCCTTATAATCATGTTATATGATGAAGGTGCATCTATAAAAAGGTACCTTACTTTGATATGCATGTAATTTTCCTCTGCTCAAAACATGGTCTTCAGTGTAATATAACCCATCACCTGCACTTGCTTGCATGATAATTCCACCAATGATCCATGGAAAGCTTCAAGGTCGTTCAAGTCTATTAGAATACTTTCAAAATTGTACCAATATAAGACGCTTACATAGATCCCTTGATCAATCAACACCTTTTTGTATTTGAATCGTCAGACCTCAAGGTTATGACCATGGGGTAATCATCATGTGGGTTAATGTCTTCAACATCCTTCTCAAAATTGGTGATCTCCTATTCCGAGGCTTCTAGCTCACCCAAATCAGAGATGGAGGGTGATCCTTCAGTGGGAAATTATTCAAAGTGTCGCTTACAATTATGTACTTTCCATATTGCTTGGTTATTTTACCTTCTGGACCAGAGACTCCCAGAAGCATCTAGCTCATGGGAGTTGGATACTCCTAGCCTTTGTGCGGAGTCTCTCTTTGACACATTTATTTAGATGGCCTTATTGGATTTAACGCTATATACCTTATTGAATATATAGAACTCCTAAATATGGTTCCCTTTGACTTTGTGGAACTTGTACCATCTGCTAGGCTCATTCCCCAAGACATCTAACGTTGGAGTTGGCAGTTATGAAATAACATGCATGCAGATGACATCTGACGAGTTTTTAAGGGATGAAAGTTCTCTATAGATTTCAAGTTTGTATGAACTTTTCTTTGTCCCTGATGGGAAAGGTATAGAATAATTCCTTGACAAATATGAGATATCAGGATTACTAACGGTATGCTCTTTGACATCTCTAGCCTTCTTTTCAACATTTCTTTCCTCGCCATTTATATAGAATTATACATGTGTCACCACTTAACCGAAAGACGACACATGCTTTTAGAAAAGGAATTCATTAATATGTCTTGATCTAAGCCCATTTTCAAATGCTAATACAAACATCTCCTAGTTGGGATGGACGGCCATGATCTTCTCCTCATTGAAGTGGGCGAGCTACTCCTTCATACATTAAGAGGGGCCTTGACAAATGTTGAAAAGGATGGTGGCAGACATCTTTCTATGTCTGCTTTCTGAAATCTCATGGACTAGTTTCTTCACCAAGTCTTGATAAATGGTGAGAGAGAGTCAAAGCATGCCCAAGTAAAATCTTAAGGCATATTCTCTCAAGGTTCCATAGAGAAGCGTGTATTTCAAGGAGTCTGGAGCTCTAATGATCGACATTTGTGTGTTAATGGAGGCGAAATGCTCATGTGGGTCACTGCACCAATCAAACTTAGCCAACAAATAAGGCTTGAAATTCTATGGCACATCCACCTTCTGTGAGTACAACTTCTGTCGTTAGATGATTTGTATGATGTCAAAACTTGGTAAAGCTAGCATTTATGTATGTTGGACGGTATCTCTATGTCTTGTGGCACTCCTTTGCATTAGGGGTCTTAGGAACCATTAAAAACCATTTTTAAATTGATCCAAGTCATGAAAAACAAGTTTGTGCATTAAATTTCATTGCATGTGTCGAAACATACGATTTTCAGGTAGACACATGTAACTCAATTTTGAAGCATGTAGCCTCTGGAAGGCCCAGGTCGAAACATGCATTGCACATGTCGAGACTTACTAAAGCTTTTCTGAAATTGCAGAAATTCTTATTTTATGTGTCTACACATACATATTTCAGGTTACCACATTTAATGTTGTTTTAAAGCCTGTAGCCTCTGACTTGCTTCAGTCGACAGATAGGTCCCTTCAGGTCGACACATACAACTTAAACTTAATGTATGTGACGAAAAATTCGATTTTTAGGTCGACACGTTGAACCAACTGGCTAGAAATCATCGAGATAAAATCAATTAAGTCTCCATCGAACGTTTTTTATCCTACATGAAAGGAAAGGTGGACATCGAGTAAACCTGAGAAGGGTGAAATCAAGGTCTCGCAACCGAGAGATACGAGTAAGGGAGTCGATTATGCAAGGAGAAGGTGTTAGCACCCCTTATATCAGCGGTACTCCACGGGATCTACTCTTGTTGTTCTAATCAAATGGTGTGCTAACACCTTCTCCTTAGCACCCCTTACTAGCTAAAGGAAAAATGCAAAGAGCGAACACATGTAAAAGAAAACACGGGGAAAAGAAGGAATGTTTAAAAAGTTTCACTCGCCTGGGCCCCACGACCAAATGCCCACGTATCCCTTTTAAGGAATCAGAGCATCATAGTTAGGCTCAAAAGTTTCCATTATTTTGTGTTTTTTATGAATATTATTAACTTCGCTTCCTACCGCAGCTCGACCTTTGGAGACTCATGTGTTGGCATAGGAATGAATTAACACGTTCTTACCTGAAAAGGTATTTTCAAAAGAAAAATGCTCGAAGGCATATAATTCTACATTCGTGCTCTAGAAAGTAGACACGGTGCCATCCGACCTTTGGAGATTTATACGTCGTATTGCGCGAAGTACAATTAACACATCCTTTTAAGAGTTTCAATGAAAGGCCCAAAGGAGGAAGAGTTTGAATTGGTTGATGTTTTTTACCTTGAAAAAGGGTTTGAGAAATGTTAGAGTGTTTTATGCATTTGCTAAAGAAAAGAGTTTTAGCCTTAATCATGAAAAAGGAAAAAAAAGAAAACATCTAAGGGAAACTATCTAGCTCTATCCATAATGTTATCATACAATGATTGATCCTATAGTTGGGGTTTTAAAGGGGAAACACTTCCTAAGTTAGCATGTATGGATTACAATCCTAATGTCTAACTTGCATCGGAAACGAAACAAGTGAACCCTAAGGCAACATACAAATGTATAAAGAAAAGCACAAGCACAAGTAAAATCGAACAAAGTCAAGCCGAAGCCAAAACAAAATCGAGTGTGAGCTAGTAACAACAAATCAGTTCAATGGATCTCAAAATGGGAGTAAGGAACTCTTTCCACTTGATTTACTGGAGCACCGACATCGAGTAACAACTCGGAGCATCAACGTTTAGTGAAATGTGAGCTAACATCGTTGAAACAAATGACAAAGTGTGGAGGTTGGTTACAAACCCTTTTCCACCTTATTTGACTCAATGGACAAGAATAGGCATGGTTCAAAGCATCAACGTAAAACATGAGCTAAGAACGACACAAACTATTGACGAGCACAAAGTAAACAGGAAATAGGAGGGGGGCAGGATTCACCTCCGTCTGGGTCTTTTGCACACAAGAAAACACAAACATTGCCTCATTTTGATATCTTTGAGCAAAACAAACATCGCCTCATTTGAGGAATTTAAACAAATTTCCCACCTAAAGTAGGAACTCCCTGTCATGTATCTTTATTCCTACTTCTCATGGCAAGGAAAATAAAATGCGATGCGGAAAATAAAACATAATCGAAACAATACCAAACAAACAAGAGTTTGTAGCAAGAAAGCAAAAGCAGAGAAATCCAGAAAACTCGTGCAAGCTAGCATCAACAAACAAAATAGTCAAAGATCACACACTCGATATATGTGCCAAAGAATCGATAATGTGTAAATAAATCACATGTGAAATGTGCATCGGGCCTATCCGTAAAACAAAGAGAACACTTGCATAAAAATTCACATCCAGACAAAAACACAAGTTGTGTATATTTATCATGGAAGGAGAAACAAAATTGAACTCATCAGAAGCAAACTCGAGTACACAAAGAAATGGAATAACATGCTTTTCGATCGAATAGTCAAAACATTAATTAAGCGATCGAAAGATATCTTGAAATGACTTGCAAAATTCAACAAACTCGTTAGTAATAACAAGGAGGCATAGTTGGAATCAAGTACCCAAATTACAAATTAAATCAAGATTAAAATGTGAAGAAAAGCAATCCAAACAAGCATTGGAACATCAATATCAAAACCCGGGCAGCATTGCCGTTAGTACATGAACCACATGAAATACCAATTCGAAATCGTCAAAACTAGACATAAATGTCGTCCAAGTACCAAAACAAAGTCCCTTGAGCATTAACCATCAATTAAACAGTGCCTTATGCTCAACTTATCAAAACTGGGAAGAATAGCGATATATTACAACTTTGCTTGAAAAATCGTGTCGGAAACGGTAAAACTCAACATAGATGCTCAACAAATGCTCAATTATGATTAAGTTTGCAATAAGAAATAATTAAAGATAAAGCTATAATGTATTTTCATTCTCTAAGCAGTAAGGCATACATGTATCAGAATTGGTTAAAAACGAGTTTAAAACTCATAAACGGATACACAAAAAATATTAACCGATTCATGTAATACCGCTTATAAATTACAAACACTTTGTAACAATCAATTTCACATTCAAGCAATGATTCCAAGTATTAATTTTTTTTTTCAAGTGTTGATGCAATAAATCAGATCAAATCATTTTAGCATCGAAAAAATTAATTCACCATCAAATTGATCTGAAATTACATTAACACGTGAAATCCACATCAATTCTCATAAAAAATCAATAATCATATAAATCGATTCACAATTCGACATGAAAAATTCATCAACATAATAAGATTCTCAAGATCCATAATAATCAAAAATCAATTATCTGATTCCACACTTCAACATCAACATCAACATCATCATCATCATTATCATCATCATCATCATCATCATCATCATCATCATCATCATGAATTAATTAATTAATTCAAGGATCTAAAATAATATTCGCCTCATGAATTCAATTAAGCAATTAACCTAGAATCAATTAATCACTAAGCATTTAATTCAAATAGAAATCAAAATTTTACCGATGAAAGAATTGAATCGGAGATGAAGATGAAGATGATGAAAACAAATTTATGATCAAAAGAGGGAGATAGTATCTGGAACAATAACAATTAAATGAAGGAGAATCGCGCGAAGATGCGCAGACCAGAGGGAGCAACTTGCCGGAAACACACGCCAAAGGAATGTGACCATAGGCGACACGTGAGGGTGGGAGACCGGTGGTAGGAGACACAAGCGGTGGAGACCGGTGAAGAGAGGGAGGAGTCACGGTTGGGAGTGAGAGAGATGAAGCTTTGAAGTTTTTGTTGATTTTTGTTTGAATGTTTTTGAGAAGTTTATGAGAGAATTTAGATGGAATGGAGTTTGATTTGAGAGAGAATTGGAGATTTTTTGTGAGATATTTTTGAATAATGAGTGAATATTCTATTGAAATTTGAATTTCAAATATATATAGAATTAGCTCAAAAGCTGAATTTTCAGCTTATTTCATGTAACGGTTGACATCGAACTAAAACCTCATGGCATACGGTGCATAATCCTGACGCGCGACCTGAAACAAAATCATTAGCGAAAAAATTTGTGACGCGGCACCGAAAGAATAGTCCCGTTATGATCAAAATTAAGCAAGTTATGATGCTCGGAATGGATAGAACTCAATGTAAAAATTCACAGTACATATTTTCCAACTTATTTTGTGTACGGTGCGCGAACAAACCACAAGCTCATGTCTTTCGGTGCGGAATCCTGACATGCAACCTGAAAAAAAATTGTCGATGATGAAATTTTTGACGTCGTGCCAAGAGAATCACCCCGATACGATAAAAATCTAGAGAGTTAAGATTTTTTGAATAGCGAGAAAAGTGAACTTATTTTGTTGCATTGAAAACTTCAGCTTATTTTTATGTGCACTTTAAGAAGTGAGCCATAAACCGAAGCCTTCGACTCACAATCCGAACTCGAGACCTAAAGAAAATTTGTAGCTGACAAAATTTGTGATCTCACACTTCGTGAATCATTCTAAACCGGTAAAAATTGAGAAACAGTCCGGAAGAAAACCATTTCGGGGTGCAATTTTCTCTGGTAATTCACACTTTCAAATATCTTCTACAATGAATTAACTTTTGACCCGAACATCCAAATCGAAGATAAACTCAAGGAAGATTTTTTCCCAAAGAACCATTCAAAAATGTCAAACAAGGTGAAAGTTATGAATTTTTGAACATGTGGAAAAACAACGGTTCAACTCACTATTTTACTGTATTTCCACTGTATATCTTTAAAGTATTCGCACATTCGGAGATCTTCCTCATTGAATTGGCGTTCGAGCCGAACACGAAACTCAAAGGAAATAAAAAGAAGATTCAAATGCTCCAAGAGCCACACAAAGAATATTTTCCAGTCAGAAGTTCTGAATTTTAAGCATAAAAAACTATTGAGCCAGCGAATCCATTGTATATTGTGATTTTAGGTATTTGGCGCTTTTAAAAGTCTTCCTCACAAAATTAGCCTTCAATATGAACATATGAATCAGAGAATATATCAAGATTGTCCCAAAGACTGAAGAACCATTCCCAAACCATTTTCCGATCTCAAGTTATGAATTTCTTAGCTCGCATAACAAAATACTGAATTGCTCTCTACATTGTCTTATATTGATTGAAACGCTTGACTTTATGTGCAATTCAAAGCATGACAAGACACATAAGAGATTGGTATGATGATAAATTGATTTTTTGTTGACTGAATAGCTTGGAACACGTGCGGCGTGCATTAAAATTCTGAAAACCCTGAGTTCTGCTTTGCATTGTTGTTTAACGGAACAATCATTTTTCGTAGTTCTTTTCACAGAGAAAAACTTTGATTCTATGAGCATATACCCAATGATATGTATGTATGCATGTGATGATGAAGTATAATCCAATTAGGATTAAAATGAAGAGGGATAATTTTAGGGTGCAATAGCTGCCCCTATTCAATCTTCTTTAACCTGAGGGTGAGATTGGCGGTAGCCTTTTGAACAATCAAGGTAAAAGAGGATTGAATACTCAATAGAACCTTAAAATTTGCACTCTGAATATCATCGGATATTATATTTTTTGTTTTTTTTTGTATTTTTGTATTTTTTTGCTTTTTGTTTATAAGTAGTTATTAGGGGGTAGAATTCTCTTAGAGACATATGTCAGGTCGAGATTAGACACATACGAGAGATATTAGATATACATGTCTAGTAAGGATATTGGACACATACGAGAAAGAGTCTAGAAGAGGACTCTAACAAAGATATCTAGACTACATGCCCAGAGTTGGTAGCAGACACATAACAAAATAGAGAGCGGAGGAAAAGACTATATCAAAGACATTGAATATACATGTCTGGAATTCGTAGCAGACACATAACAAAACAGACCGAAGGAAAGGACTCTATCACAGAAGTCAAATAAGCATGTCCGGAGTTGGTAGCAGATACATAAGAAAGAGAACGAAAGAAAGGACTCTATCAAAGATATCGATTAAAAATATCCAGAGTTTGTAGCAGACATACGAGAAAGAGATAGACCGAAGAGAGATCTAACAAAGATACCCATAATACATATCCGGAGTTGGTGGCAGACACTTAAGAAAGAGACTAACCGAAGAAATATCTGACAAGGATATCAACAATACATGTCTGGAGTTGGTAGCATACACATAATAAGAAAGAGACCAGAGGAAAGGACTCTATCAAAGATATCAAATATACATGTTAGGAGGAAATGACATATACGAAAGAGACTAAAGGAAATGACACTTACCAAAGATATCACAAATATATGTTCTAGTTTTGTAGATAACATATAAGAAAGAGACTAACCGAAGATAGCTCTATAAAATATATCAACAATACATTTCCAGAGGAAAGTACATATACGAAAGAGACCGGAAGAAAGGACTCTTACCAAAGATATCACAAATATATGTTCAGAGTTGATAGCAAACATATAAGAAAGAGACTAACCGAAGATAGATCTATCAAAGATATCAACAATACATGTTCAGAGGAAAGGATATATACGAAAGGGACCGCAAGAAAGGACTCTTACCATATATACAATTTCGGAGTTGGTAGCGGACATAAGAAAGAGGCCAGAAGAAAGGGCTATTAACAGAGATATCACAAATACATGTCCAGAGGAAAGGACATATACGAAAGATATGAGATTTATGCTAGATGGAATTAGACATATATAAACGAGGAAGAAACCGATTGAAGAAGGCTCTAACAAGGAATACTAACCAAAGATACACTCTTGGAGAAAGAACACTGATCAAAGGCGAACTTATAAGGGATAAGATATACATGTCTGGTCAGAGTTAGACACATATAAGAAAGAGACCGACCAAATCAGACTCTAATAAAGGATGCTTGAAAAAATGTGACCCTATAATGACAAGGAGACTAACCGATGATAAAGTCTTGAGGAAAGAACGTTGGTTAGAAGCAGACTTACCAGGGATTCACATATATATTGAACATAGATAGCACGCCGGTCAGAGGAGAACTTGCTAATGGAAAATAGACCAACTGGAAGGATTCTTGTCAAGGATTGCCAAAAGAAATTAGACTTTTAAAAGGTTGCAAAGGCGCAAGAACTACAGTATCCCTCAGGCAAAAGGCGAGGTGTAATTCTTCAAAAGTTGCAATTATATGAATAACCACACACCAAGTACGAATACTCAAATATATGGAAAACAAGAAAGGTTATACACCAACTTTTACTCGTACTTTAACAGCAAAGTAAACACGGACAAAATAACCAAAGACTTGCATGAGCAAGAGAAATTCACAATTCATTGGGAGAAAAGGGAAATACCAAAGACCTGACTGGTGGTAAACCAAAACAGACTCCGTTGGGGAAATTGGTCAAGACTCCCAAAAAAGACACTTAACAGGAAGTGAATATGGGGGAACTCGTCAGTTGGAGAAAAATCCTAGGGAATAAAATCATGAGGATTGTTCTTCTTTAGTCACATGATATCTGGTTATGTCAAGTGCATAGAAAAGCGACTTATACTTCAATGCATGTTTGAAATTTTACAGTGTAATGCTCCATACAAGGGAAATGTTACGCGCTTTGGTAGATGCTGTTGCACCCCAAAATTTGCCCTCCCATATTCTTCAAGAAATTGCCAAGCCAGGTCACAAAATTCCCCAAGGGTTGCACAGTACAACTGTCTCCTATACAGTAAAAACTAGGGTTTGAGTCCTGATCAAGAATTGAAAGTTTTCAAAGGCCCAATCAAGTCTCATATGCTTACAAAGATGGTCAAGTATCCTCATATCAAGTTTCAAGGCATTCAGCTCAAAATTGCACAGTCAAAACCCTAGACTGCACTACAGTCAACTGTAGGGGCAAAATGGTCATTTGACAGTCAAAAGTTCAAATTTTTGGTCAACATATCATTTTGAAGCCACAAACATCATTTGATCAATGCTTGATCATGATTCTCAAAATTTGGCTCAGAAATCATCAAAGATGCAAAAGTTACTATATTTGGACAGCTGAAAAAGTCAACTGAAATTGACCAGGGCATAACTTTCACATGGATTATCAGAAAAATTCCATCCAAAGCTCATTTTGAAGAGAAAGACATTTCCTACAACTCATCTTCATACTTCAAATCCAAGAAATGCTCTCACAAAAAGTTATCAATTTCAACATTATAGGTCATTTTCAAAAGTCAACAAAAAGGGACTTTAAGTCAAAGGCCATAACTTGTGATTGGTAAATCAAAATGACATGGGACCAAAGGCATTGGTTAGAGGACTCAAATACCTTTCCAAAATGTCCAAGAACGTGTGAAAAGCTTAAACATTGAGCAAGTTATGCCTTGTGGAAGTTGGGAAATATTTGGGAATTTTGAAAAGTCAACTTTGATTTAAATGGTCTAAAATTGCTAATGGGCCTATTTTTCTTCCATGATTCATCATTACAAGCCTATGCACGACCACTTGGCCCAAAGGGAAGCATTTTCTCATTTTTTATTTATTTATTTGAATTTATATTAATATTAATTCATTTAAATTATTTAAATATGTGAAAAATATCTACTTTGACCTAAAAAATCTTTTTATGCATGTTTTGCTTTCAAAATCTCGTGCACATCCCAAACATGGAAAGAATTGGACTAATTGATCATAATTGATACAAAATGCACATGAAAAAAGATTCAAAAAGATCCTTGAAATCAAATGTTCAAAATCCATAATTATGAGAGATTTGATTGAGTTTCTTAACCTAATTGCTTCTATACATAACCAGGAACACAAACCTAATGGCAAGAGACTGAAAGCTGCGCCCAAGAATACCTTACAAACTTTGAAATTTTGTCAAATAAAGCAATTCTGAAAACGTGGTTAGAGAAGGATTCAGGTCTTAATTCTTGTTTCAAAGGCTTCCTCAAGGCTCCCTGAAGCGATTCCAATCGTTAGCATCCATTCAGACTCCAAGAATTGGTAGAATGAACATGAACTGCATAGAAAAATATTGATCATCGTGTTTCATATTTTACGCATTTTTTTAACATTTGATTCATGGATTCTTGTTCCTCATAATGTTCTGATGCTAACCATACCAATTAATTTCGTTTTTGTGCAATATGTGTGATTTGGCCATTGATGCCGTCTAGGGTTTGCAGAGCTCCCAATTAGGGGTTTCTTAATCACGTAAAATCCAACCACCACAGTGCCATGGATGGGTTCAGGAAGCTTAGACGAAGAGATCTTGACCCTCGCGATCAATTTATTGACATCATAGCGCTAGTCGCTATTTTCTTGAAGCTAGCCTAAGACCATGCGTTCAAAACCGTTTCCATAGGCTTTTGTTTCAGAAAAAAATAAAAACAATGAAGAAGACGATGTGTTGTCCATCAACGATAGGCTGGTTTTAAATTTCGCGCGTTTAACCACTAAGGCATTTGTTTTTTCTTTTTGTTATTTGTTCGTTATTAATATATCAAAGGTGTTCAACAGCTCAGCTGGCAAGCGTTGGTAGCGTCCACATCCAAGACCTGGGTTCGAGTCCCAGGTCTGTACAATTCCATATTATTTTGCCATATAAGTTCCCATGCAGGCACAACGCTGAAGCGTACCATGTTCCATCATCATCCAGACGTCCACGTGCTTAGTGAAATTAGATCAATGGCCAAGAATCAAAGAGCACCCTACGTCTCAGTCAACATGCCACATAGCGCTTGGAAAAGTCAGCAAATCTGAATCTTAATGGGCCAGACTATTCCAAGTTACACCTCCATATTGGGACTACACCCCCACCCTGGTTTGCAAGTGTTTTTATTTTTCTCATATCCTTTTTATTATTATTTTTATTTGTTTTATTGTTTTAATTTAATTCATTATTTTTACAATATATAAAAAACATCATAAAAATCCAGAAAAAGATAAAAATATAATAAATTATTTCATTCTAATATTTTCATAAATGAATTAACATGTAATTATTAATTTTAATTAAGTTACAATTTTAATTTCTTTTAATAACAGAAAAATACAAAAATATAGAATTTAGGTTAATTGTTAATTTTATTCCTTTTAATTTCCCTTTTTTACAATAATAATATTTATTTATAATTAAAAATGCATGTAAATTAACTTAGGTTTAAATTAGTTAAAAATTCAATGTTTTTCATAATAACTAAAAAATAATTAGAATTAGGGTTTGACATTTTATTTTAATTTTAATTAATCCTCTTTTCCATTAAATCTTAAAAACACTAAAAATACCAAAAAAACATTCTTATTTTAATTTTAAATTCTTTATTTATTTAATTTTGCAAAAGGGTCCAACGCCCATATTTTTAATTGTTAATTTCGCACATTTATTTTATGTCGCTTATTATAATTATGTACCTCTCCCTAAGCCATGTAACTTAAACTTTTCGCATTTTTATTTGCTTTCTTTACTTTCCGTCAAATCGGGTCCGGTTTAATCTTGGCGATGTGGACCCGCGCCGTTTGTAATAGTTGTAGATTTATTTTCCCGCAACTTTTAACTGTTAAATAAGCATGCAAGAATGAATGGACTTAATTAAAATCAAGCGTAGATCATAATGAACATGACAAGACAATTATCAATGAAAACGACACACAAATTGCACACACCACCCCTAGGGTACGCCTCACTGTTGCCTTTCGAAAGGTGATCGTCGAGTAGAGGACGTCTTAGTAAGTCCTCATGATCCGGGAACCTGGCATGAGGGTAGCTTCTAAGGTGTCTTCCCATTGCTCTGGTGATCACCATGTCCCGAACCTCGAATTGACCCGAACACCTCCAACGGTGGTGCTACCTACCTCTCAATGGTGGGATGGCACTACTTTTAAGGACATCTACACAGACGAATTCCTTAGGGTAGGTAGGTTCTCGTAGATACTTGCTCTCTTCAAAAACGAACTGAAATCTTTTCACACCAACACATTTTCAAAAGCTTTCAAAGCAAATTTTTCAAACACTCTGACGTACGAGTCGAACTGAAATTTTTCAAAGAAACTTTTTTAAACCCACATTGAAAAGCAAACAAAAAATTTTGAAAACACAATGAGCAAGTATCTAAGAGCCCATGGATAACCATGGATAGAAAGGGTGCTAACACCTTCCCTTTCTATAAATCTACCTCCCGAACCGAGAGCAATCTCTATAAGGAATTTTTCTGTGCTTTTGTCCTTTCCATTTGGAGAAAATAAAAGACGGTGGCGACTCTTGCTTCCGCGACATTTCGCGAACCAGCGTTAAACAGTCAGTTCCAGATCCACCGATCACAGAACTAGTGACTCTGCTGGGGACCCCTTTAAAGTGAGGTGTACCTTAGGGCTAGCGCATAACTATGTTTTCAATTGTTTTCCTTGTGTGCTTTAAATTGTGGGACTGTCTTGGGAGTTCTATAGATCCTAACCCGGATCTGGGGATACCTTCTTAGAAAGTAGCAACAAGGCTGTGAGGGAACTGTGCGGGGTATACCGACATGGTTGAAACAGTCTGCTACGTTGATGTGGCACTTTGGTGTGTACCGGTAACCCTTGAGTTCAGTCAAGGAGAGTACGGGGCCTCCGCGTGGTGTCATGAAGCATCAACAGACCTTAGGAACCTTAATTGAACTATCTTGGCCTCTTTAGGGTAGTGAGATAACTGACTTTGGTGCAGTCCGAGGTTGGTTGATACTCGATACTACGCTCAATTGAGGGTTGCTTTCCTGGAATATTTCGGTCGCCAGTTCAGTGGCTAAATCGAAACGATGAACAATGAAAGCAATCCCGTGATATTGGGAACCTTAGAACCCGGTTACTTTGATTAGGACAGGTTGAACCCACCAACTTCAAGAGGGTACTACCCAGACCCCATGCTGGCCTAAACCCTAAGGGTTTCTCTTGTGTGACTTGTGTGCCTTTGTACTTGCCTACTTGCATGCTTGTTAGCTGACACATGAACTATTTGCAGGTTTTGTTTATAGTCCTTAACTGGGACTCATAACAGGGTTTACTAGATCTCTTGCAGGTTTTGTTTATAGTCCTTGATTGGGACTCATAACAAAATATACTGAATTTCTTGCAGGGTTTGTTTATAGTCCTTAATTGGGACTCATAACATGGTTTACCTACATCACTCCATGCATAGCATGACATCATATCATTGCATACATCCTAACCCATTTCAAGGATCTCAAGGGCTTGTGATGCAGGTCATGATGAATCAACTATCCCAGCAAGGGGCAAAGAGGATTTATTTTCCTCTAGACCAGGTTGTCAGGGGCTATGACCCACTTGATATGGTGAGCTTTGACACCTGAAGAATGATCCCCTAGCTAAGGTTATCAGGGGCTATGACCCACTGGATATGGTGAGCCTTTGACTCTTGAAGAAGGGCTCTCTACAACAGGAAGTTCCTTCAATCAAGTTGCCGGTTTCCAACTCTAACAAGTTTCTCTGTTTACCCCGCGAGGTCCTTGAAATCATTGCATGCATGTCATACATATCATTGCATAACAGGTACCCTTTCTCTGCAGGTTACTTACCTTCTTCGCTGTTTATTTCAGCCGATCGTCATGAATCCTGAACCATCAGCTGAGCAGTCTATCAAGGCCCTCCAAGCTCAGAATGCCCAATTCCAAGGGCTAATCATGAACTTGACCCAGGGGCAACAAGATCTGAAGGCTCTGCTCTTGAAGAAGGAAAATAAGAAGAAGAGGACTGTTTTGTTCAGCCCTAGACGCAGATCTGGGAATGCACCGCAGATTGAAACCGAGAGGACAACTCCATCTGTGGGGAAAAGTAGTCATCAAGAAGAAGGGATTCCCAGCCCAGTGGTCTCCGACAATGAGACAGATTTCAACGATGAACAGTACCCTCCGACCGAGGACAGGTACAAACAGTTGGAAGACCGGCTCAGTGCTATGGAGATACAAAAGGTGCCTGGCCTGGACTTCGAGGATCTAGGTCTGTCTTCTGGGGTAGTGATCCCGCGCAAATTCAAGGTACCTGCTTTTGCTAAATACGATGGGGCATCCTGTCCTAAGTTGCATCTCAGGGCTTATACAAGGAGGATCCAGCCCTATACAGCTGACAAAAACTTATGGATCCATTTCTTCCAAGAGAGTCTTTCGGGGACTCAGCTCGAGTGGTTCTATCAACTGAATGGAGCCAACATCCGTACCTGGGAAGACTTAGCCACTGCATTTTACAAACACTACCAGTATAATGCCGACCTCGCTCCCACGCGTACTCAGCTTCAGGGGATGTCTATGGGTACAGGCGAAGGCTTCAAAGAGTATGCTCAAAAATGGAGGGACCTTGCTGGAAGGGTACAACCACCTCTGACTGACCGCGAGCTCGTCGACATGTTCTTGGGGACCCTGTCTGGTCCATTCTTCAACCACCTAATTGGGAATTCTGCTGCTGGGTTTACAGATCTTGTCTTGACTGGGGAGAGAATCGAAGCTGGTATCAAGTCGGGGAAGATTCAAGAAACCGCACCTACTGATGCTCAGAAAAAGCCCCACAGTGGAAAGAAAGAGTCCAATGCTATACATGGTAAAAAGGGTCGTCATGATGTAGGGGCAATCCAGATTTCTGATCCCACGCCCGTTCAACCAAGAAAGAGCAATAGGCGTAGGATAAAGCATCAAGATAGGAAGTATACTGACATCAACATGTCTTTGTCTCAGGCATTACAGCAATTGCTGAGGGCAAAACTGATCACACTAAAGGATCCTCCTCAAAATCCTGACACTTCCTCTCCCAAGTACAACCCGGGTGTGAGATGTGCCTACCATTCTGACAGTCCTGGACATGACACTGACGACTGTTGGACCTTGAAGAACAAGATCCAGGACTTGATTGACGCCAAGGAGGTCGAGTTTGAACACTGATCCTACACCAAATCATCGAGAATGTCTTTTGTTCATTCAAATGTTCAAGTTGTATTTTTCTTTGATTGTTCAAACATTTATTCATGTTAAAACATTGTTATTCCGTTAATGCATCGCTTATGTCTATTTTGAATCAATATATTCGTATTCACTATACGCAAATTATTTTCATATTTTTTCTGATGTCAACTCTCGATTAATAATTCTAAGCCTCTTGAGGGAGGATGACGAAAACGATACCACAATCTACAGTATGCTTTTGAACAGACCCCGCTGATGAGGTACAGGCATTGTTTCAATCCCTAAACACTAGAGTTATAAGGATGATAAACCCTCGTCAACCCATCTGAGCCAAAGAAGTAGGAGTTTTTATTTTCGAAATTTAAAACCCTTTATCATAACCCGGGGCAGGGTAGTCCTCTCAGTTGATCCAAGTGCATGACGAATGGCACCGAAGAGATCTTTACAAAACGAAAAGACAGTGATGGTTCCGAATAATCGATAAAGACAGGCAGTCATTATCAAATTCATAAATGAAAAGCCCAAGAGTCAAAACCCATGAAGGAGACTTACAAAACTGGGGCATCCCGCTGACTGTAATTCCAAAAAAGGAAACAGTTCAGGCAAAAAAAGAAAGGGATAACAAAAATCAAGAAAGAGGTCTCACAAACCCTCAACCAAAGCAAAAAATGACTGCCTAATCAAAATATATTGTCAATATCTGAACCATTATTGGAACATCAAAGCAAAGACTCAAGCAAGGTCTAACGCACGATCAACTGAGTTTAGGTTTGGAGACATCACGAAGAGCGGGTGGGTACAAATAATTTGAGCCTTTATCCTTTGTTTCTTAAACCATGAACCAGGCCACGTTACAACCCTTAAAAGTCCTAGCTGAAGCATGGGTTAGTTCGAAAGCATACTGTTACGAAAGGTATCCTGACTCCTTAAGGCCTACGGTAAATACGGAGTTGACATCATGTTTTACAAACATTCACTTGCTTTATGAAAAAGAACGCATTTTCAAAATCTTCAAGACAGACATAGGCTTTGCATTTTTAACATAACTTTGTTTACATATAACTTTTTGTTTGAACAGTAGAAATTCGCACGACGAATATCTGGTGAACAGAAGCATCTCCAGTCAAGGGGCATGGCATGATCATGGTCTATCATCTGGGGCAGTCCAATCAAGATTCAAAGAATCTCTCAAAAGGCTAAATACCCTGGGGCAAATCTCCACCTGAGTCACTTGGGGCATTTTAACAACGAATCTTGCCTGGTCAAAAATCTTCTGGTGGCATGACAAAACACTTCTGACAGGGGCAACTCCCTATATTCTGAGAGCGTGGACATAGTCGAAAAGATACTACGCATAATCAAAGACCCGCTAGGTTGACATACCTAGGCAAAAATAAGGGCTTCCCGGCGAACCAAAAGGGTTCGGGCAAAAATGAAGGGATGAAATAAAAAAATCTGTACACCCGGCAAGTCGAAAACCTGAAAAGGCGGCTTGGGCAAAAATGGGTATCCCGGTGGACTGAAAACCCGAAAGGGCGGTCCAGGCAAAAGTTAGGGATTAAAGCATACGACTATGTCCCGTCTCCTTGTCACCCGTCTACCAGAAGAAGGTTTATACACCAACAACTATCCGCTCCCACATCAGAAACAGGGGCAATAATGGGTGGTCTAAGCAATCTGATTGCTCTGTCCTCTAAGATGTCAAGGTAGGGTCCGTTGAAGAACATAACCAATGCAGTTCAAATCTCCCCAGGAGAGTCCCATCCAGTTCCCCAGGAAGTTGGAGTCCAAATTCCCCCAAGCAGTAAGCTTATCCCCAGTAAAATTCTGGAAGCTTACCACCTCGTAGAGCATGAACGCGTCGTCCGGCTTGATTTAAAGAGTTATTTCCTTAACAGGATATAACTGGGTTATCCTCAGCCAAAAGCCACGAAAAGGTCGTCGTCAACGTAGTTCTTTCCTATCCCCAGCGAAGTCTATCAACACTTCCGATACAACAAGGATATCCTCAGCAAGCTCTCAACATTCAACAAGGCATCCCTCTCCCCACAGAGTATTGCTTCCCAGCATGGTCGTCAGAGTATCTTTTCTCCCCGCAGAAGCTATTCGCCAAGTTTATTCCGCAACGGAGTCATCTTCTCCTACCGGTATTCTTGCAGTTATCATCCCCAGCGGAAGCAAAACCTATTCTTCAACATCAGCCCAGGATACGACTTCCCGGCACCCGTCAAGGATTTACTTTCCTAGACGGAAAACACATTCATAAAACGTCACATACATCATTATAGCATGCATAGACGCATCATATCACCCCAATCTCATTTATTTTTGAGAACATCTTAAAATCATGCAATTCATGCATTATAACATTGCATACAACTAATTCGTTACTTTTTCAGGAAAGAACGATCAACAGATAAAAGTCTTTACCCGCTGAGGTAGTAATCGTCCCAGATTCCTTCATCACCCTGCTGAGGTAGTAATCGTCCCGGATTCCTTCATCACCCTGCTGAGGTAGTAATCGTCCCAGATTCCTTCATCATCCTGCTGAGGTAGTAATCGTCCCAGATTCCTTCATCATCCTGCTGAGGTAGTAATCGTCCCAGATTCCTTCATCATCCCGTTGAGGTAGTAATCGTCCCAGATTCCTTCATCACTCTGTTGAGGTAGTAATCGTCCCGGATTCCTTCATCACCCTGCTGAGGTAGTAATCGTCCCAGATTCCTTCATCATCCTGCTGAGGTAGTAATCGTCCCAGATTCCTTCATCATCCTGCTGAGGTAGTAATCGTCCCAGATTCCTTCATCATCCCGTTGAGGTAGTAATCGTCCCAGATTCCTTCATCATCCTGCTGAGGTAGTAATCGTCCCAGATTCCTTCATCATCCTGCTGAGGTAGTAATCATCCCAGATTCCTTCATCATCCTGCTGAGGTAGTAATCGTCCCAGATTCCTTCATCATCCTGCTGAGGTAGTAATCGTCCCAGATTCCTTCATCATCCTGTTGGAGTAGCAATCGTCTCAGATTCCTTCATCACATCCTTATCAAAAAGCCTTCTCTAGTCCAGCTAAATCGGCTCCCAACAGATTTTTCTGATAAAGAATCAGCAGAACCTATGGTCCCCTCTCCGACAAGTGCGTGAGGTGGTAATTCCTTTTTCAGATGTTTCCCTCTCCGACGATGAGTGTGAGGTGATAGTCTTATGGTCCCCTCTCCGGAAAGTGCGTGAGGTGGTAATTCCTTTTTCAGATGTTTCCCTCTCCGACGATGAGTGTGAGGTGATAGTCTTATGGTCCCCTCTACGGCAAGTGCGTGAGGTGGTAATTCCTTTTTCAGATGTTTCCCTCTCCGACGATGAGTGTGAGGTGATAGTCTTATGGTCCCCTCTCCGGCAAGTGCGTGAGGCGGTAATTCCTTTTTCAGATGTTTCCCTCTCCGACGTTGAGTGTGAGGTGATAGTCTCTTATATTTCCCTCTCCGACGGTGTGTGAGGTGACAATTCCTTTTCCTATGATTCCCTCTCCGACGGCGAGTGGGGTGATTCCCTTTCAGATTATAATGGGCCTATGGTTCTAGTTCCGATCCTGCGAAGATGGTATTTCCCACCAAGATTTGTCTCAACGAACGTTGTTGAAGTTAAAATCACCCAAGGTTCTCTTACCATTCATGCTAAAGACCATCCCTGGTTCATTCATCGCTGTTTGAAGCTCCAGACTCAGCTCCTGTAACCAGTCAGGACACGTCTATACTAAGCATCTTAAATCAACTCCTGCAACGTGTCAGGTACTCATTTTTCTGTTTTGCAGGTATGCAGGTTCTCGCTAAGGAACCTCTTACGCGATCAACATCCAGATGGCATCTATAAGCCCATCATCCTATCCAAGCGATCTCTAAATGGCATCTATAAGCCCATTTCCTCATCACACTGCCAACATGTGAGCGCAAATTTCTGGGCACTCTAGTGTCCAATCATCTTCTACCTTCGGATTACGAAAGGCACGTCAGCCAATCTGCATCCTCAGGTCTAAGAAGATTGAACAGGGGCAACTGTTGCACCCCAAAATTTGCCCTCCCATATTCTTCAAGAAATTGCCAAGCCAGGTCACAAAATTCCCCAAGGGTTGCACAGTACAACTGTCTCCTATACAGTAAAAACTAGGGTTTGAGTCCTGATCAAGAATTGAAAGTTTTCAAAGGCCCAATCAAGTCTCATATGCTTACAAAGATGGTCAAGTATCCTCATATCAAGTTTCAAGGCATTCAGCTCAAAATTGCACAGTCAAAACCCTAGACTGCACTACAGTCAACTGTAGGGGCAAAATGGTCATTTGACAGTCAAAAGTTCAAATTTTTGGTCAACATATCATTTTGAAGCCACAATCATCATTTGATCAATGCTTGATCATGATTCTCAAAATTTGGCTCAGAAATCATCAAAGATGCAAAAGTTACTATATTTGGACAGCTGAAAAAGTCAATTGAAATTGACCAGGGCATAACTTTCACATGGATTATCATAAAAATTCCATCCAAAGCTCATTTTGAAGAGAAAGACATTTCCTACAACTCATCTTCATACTTCAAATCCAAGAAATGCTCTCACAAAAAGTTATCAATTTCAACATTATAGGTCATTTTCAAAAGTCAACAAAAAGGGACTTTATGTCAAAGGCCATAACTTGAGATTGGTAAATCAAAATGACATGGGACCAAAGGCATTGGTTAGAGGACTCAAAGACCTTTCTAAAATGTCCAAGAACGTGTGCAAAGCTTAAAAATTGAGCAAGTTATGCCTTGTGGAAGTTGGGAAATTTTTGGGAATTTTGAAAAGTCAACTTTGATTTAAATGGTCTAAAATTGCTAATGGGCCTATTTTTCTTCCATGATTCATCATTCCAAGCCTATGCACGACCACTTGGCCCAAAGGGAAGCATTTTCTCATTTTTTATTTATTTATTTGAATTTATATTAATATTAATTCATTTAAATTATTTAAATATGTGAAAAATATCTACTTTGACCTAAAAAATCTTTTTATGCATGTTTTGCTTTCAAAATCTCGTGCACATCCCAAACATGGAAAGAATTGGACTAATTGATCATAATTGATACAAAATGCACATGAAAAAAGATTCAAAAAGATCCTTGAAATCAAATGTTCAAAATCCATAATTATGAGAGATTTGATTGAGTTTCTTAACCTAATTGCTTCTATACATAACCAGGAACACAAACCTAATGGCAAGAGACTGAAAGCTGCGCCCAAGAATACCTTACAAACTTTGAAATTTTGTCAAATAAAGCAATTCTGAAAACGTGGTTAGAGAAGGATTCAGGTCTTAATTCTTGTTTCAAAGGCTTCCTCAAGGCTCCCTGAAGCGATTCCAATCGTTAGCATCCATTCAGACTCCAAGAATTGGTAGAATGAACATGAACTGCATAGAAAAATATTGATCATCGTGTTTCATATTTTACGCATTTTTTTAACATTTGATTCATGGATTCTTGTTCCTCATAATGTTCTGATGCTAACCATACCAATTAATTTCGTTTTTGTGCAATATGTGTGATTTGGCCATTGATGCCGTCTAGGGTTTGCAGAGCTCCCAATTAGGGGTTTCTTAATCACGTAAAATCCAACCACCACAGTGCCATGGATGGGTTCAGGAAGCTTAGACGAAGAGATCTTGACCCTCGCGATCAATTTATTGACATCATAGCGCTAGTCGCTATTTTCTTGAAGCTAGCCTAAGACCATGCGTTCAAAACCGTTTCCATAGGCTTTTGTTTCAGAAAAAAATAAAAACAATGAAGAAGACGATGTGTTGTCCATCAACGATAGGCTGGTTTTAAATTTCGCGCGTTTAACCACTAAGGCATTTGTTTTTTCTTTTTGTTATTTGTTCGTTATTAATATATCAAAGGTGTTCAACAGCTCAGCTGGCAAGCGTTGGTAGCGTCCACATCCAAGACCTGGGTTCGAGTCCCAGGTCTGTACAATTCCATATTATTTTGCCATATAAGTTCCCATGCAGGCACAACGCTGAAGCGTACCATGTTCCATCATCATCCAGACGTCCACGTGCTTAGTGAAATCAGATCAATGGCCAAGAATCAAAGAGCACCCTACGTCTCAGTCAACATGCCACATAGCGCTTGGAAAAGTCAGCAAATCTGAATCTTAATGGGCCAGACTATTCCAAGTTACACCTCCATATTGGGACTACACCCCCACCCTGGTTTGCAAGTGTTTTTATTTTTCTCATATCCTTTTTATTATTATTTTTATTTGTTTTATTGTTTTAATTTAATTCATTATTTTTACAATATATAAAAAACATCATAAAAATCCAGAAAAAGATAAAAATATAATAAATTATTTCATTCTAATATTTTCATAAATGAATTAACATGTAATTATTAATTTTAATTAAGTTACACTTTTAATTTCTTTTAATAACAGAAAAATACAAAAATATAGAATTTAGGTTAATTGTTAATTTTATTCCTTTTAATTTCCCTTTTTTACAATAATAATATTTATTTATAATTAAAAATGCATGTAAATTAACTTAGGTTTAAATTAGTTAAAAATTCAATGTTTTTCATAATAACTAAAAAATAATTAGAATTAGGGTTTGACATTTTATTTTAATTTTAATTAATCCTCTTTTCCATTAAATCTTAAAAACACTAAAAATACCAAAAAAACATTCTTATTTTAATTTTAAATTCTTTATTTATTTAATTTTGCAAAAGGGTCCAACGCCCATATTTTTAATTGTTAATTTCGCACATTTATTTTATGTCGCTTATTATAATTATGTACCTCTCCCTAAGCCATGTAACTTAAACTTTTCGCATTTTTATTTGCTTTCTTTACTTTCCGTCAAATCGGGTCCGGTTTAATCTTGGCGATGTGGACCCCCGCCGTTTGTAATAGTTGTAGATTTATTTTCCCGTAACTTTTAACTGTTAAATAAGCATGCAAGAATGAATGGACTTAATTAAAATCAAGCGTAGATCACAATGAACATGACAAGACAATTATCAATGAAAACGACACACAAATTGCACACACCACCCCTAGGGTACGCCTCACTGTTGCCTTTCGAAAGGTGATCGTCGAGTAGAGGACGTCTTAGTAAGTCCTCATGATCCGGGAACCTGGCATGAGGGTAGCTTCTAAGGTGTCTTCCCATTGCTCTGGTGATCACCATGTCCCGAACCTCGAATTGACCCGAACACCTCCAACGGTGGTGCTACCTACCTCTCAATGGTGGGATGGCACTACTTTTAAGGACATCTACACAGACGAATTCCTTAGGGTAGGTAGGTTCTCGTAGATACTTGCTCTCTTCAAAAACGAACTGAAATCTTTTCACACCAACACATTTTCAAAAGCTTTCAAAGCAAATTTTTCAAACACTCTGACGTACGAGTCGAACTGAAATTTTTCAAAGAAACTTTTTTAAACCCACATTGAAAAGCAAACAAACAATTTTGAAAACACAATGAGCAAGTATCTAAGAGCCCATGGATAACCATGGATAGAAAGGGTGCTAACACCTTCCCTTTCTATAAATCTACCTCCCGAACCGAGAGCAATCTCTATAAGGAATTTTTCTGTGCTTTTGTCCTTTCCATTTGGAGAAAATAAAAGACGGTGGCGACTCTTGCTTCCGCGACATTTCACGAACCAGCGTTAAACAGTCAGTTCCAGATCCACCGATCACAGATGCAATATAATGATGCATGTTTAGTGTTTCACTAGGGAAAACACAACAATAATCGACTGCTGAGAAGACAAGGAACTTGTGAATAATTATCCTTGCACATCTAATCTTCTGTAGAGAATAATCAATCTGAAATTCATTGGGTAATTGCAAAGCTGAGATATCAACTTTCAAGGATCGACATCCCTGGGGAAGTAAACTCTTGGGAGGAATACTACAAAAATAAATTGAAGTCCAGAGAAAATCTTGAACTTTGGCTAAACTCTCATCTTCCTGGGGAAGAAAACCCCTTTTCTCCTGTCAGGATGAGGAGAACTTCGCTAGGAATGAAAAATTTCTCGCGTAGAGTTTCTTGATGAAGATAACTTCTACTGGGTATAATAGGAATTCTTGAATCAAAAGAAAACCAATGTTATACCGCAATGAGGGATTTTACCCATGGGATTTAAATTTTCACTTGGGAAAGAGGAAAAAATATTTGAACCGGAAACTCGAGGTTCCAAACTCCACTGGGGAATATCTTAACAATATTTTATCACTAGGGATAAAAAGAGATCTGATCTTTATAATATGCAAAATCTGATCTTTACAACCATAGTCTTTCACTTTAAATCCCTAACTTTTTCCTGGATCGCCCTTTTGGGTTTTCAATCCACCGGGATACCCATTTTGCCTAAGTCTCCTTTTTCATGTTTTCGACTTAGCGGGTGTACACAAATTTCTTTTTCATTATTTCATTCATATATCCATAATTTTTGCCCGAACCTTTTATTCTTTTTTTTGGTTCGCCGAGATGCCCTTTTTTGTCCGAGTCGTTGACTTAATGGGTCTATTTATGTGAAGTATTTTTTAACTACGTCTACGTTGACAGGGTGAGGGAAATCCTCTCCATCCATAGTTGCGAGCATCATGGCTCCTTCTGAGAAGACTTTCTTTACAGTATATGGTCCTTCATAATTAGGAGCCCATTTTCCTCTAGCATCTGTATTGTTGGGAGGCAAGATCCTCTTCAGCACGAGGTCGCCAGCTTGGAAATTTCATGGATATACCTTCTTGTCAAAAGCTTTCTTCATCCTCTTCTGATATAACTGCCCATGACAAATAGAAGTCAATCTCTTCCCATCAATGAGATCCAACCAATCAAGTCTATTCTGAACCCATTAAGCTTCATCAAGTTGTACATCTATCAAAATCCTTAAAGAAGGAATCTTTACTTCCACAGACAGGACTACTTCCATGATGTATACCAGAGAGAATGGGGTTGCCCTAGTTGAAGTGCACACCTAAGTGCGATAACCATGCAAAGAAAATGGCAACATATCATGCCAATTCTTATAGGTGACAACCAACCATGAGATCCCAGGTTTTCAGATCCAGCGCACCAAACTTGAAGTCTCATGGTGGACCTTCCTGCCACAGCAACACTGAATCGGGCGCAAGGCTGTGGGCCAACCAAACTTGGGCTTTGACACAATTCAATAACACACCCCTGCAATTGGGTTTTCACCCTCTCAGGCCCATTTCTCAATTTCCTTTTTATTTTTATTTAGTTTATATTTTTTTTAGTTTATTCTTTTTTTTAAATCATAAAATTAGAAAACCACCAAAAAATAATAGACTTTGGTTCTTTAATAAAATTTAATTTTTGATAAATAAATAAATTTAACCTAATTATTTTGACTTATTTCATTAATTAAAATTAATTAGAGAATTAGGTTAAATTCCACATTTTTCCATAAAATACCAAAAACACATTTTTGATAAACAATTAGGTTTTTTAGGGTTTAGAACTTTTCCCGTCTTAATTTTGCGCGCTATGATTTTTTCCATACGATTTAGGGTTTGTAATAGCTTTTATTTCCGTATTTTACTTTTCGTTCACTACTTATGTATCTACACCGAAGCTCTGTAATAGTGTAGGACTTTATTTCTCGCTTTTTCTTTACATGTTTGTATATAAATGTTAGTAACTTAGGCGTGAATGACAAGAGTCAATTAATAAGTAGATAACTAATTGCAAGATGAACATAACTGAAAAAACACATTGTTGTAAACTTGCACCCTTAGGGTATACCTCACTTGGTTGCCTCGGAAATAATGGTTATTCCCTCGAATGTAGGGATATCTTAGTAAAGACCCTCAATTTTAAAGTCATAAAAAAGATAATGGTCCCTAACGTCCCTCGAGTTTCCTACGAGAAATGATCTCGTCCCTCGATGTTGCCTATATGATGATAGTCCCTTCGAACGCTAAGATATCCTTACATGTTTCCTCTGATGACCATAACGTCCCTTTCGATAGTCCCTCAACATCCAACGATAGGGCTACCTACTCACTAATAGTAGGATAGCACTATCTAAAAGGTAGGAGGAAAAGAACATCCTTTTTCGAGTTGGTAGATAGATGTTAAGTACTTGCTCAAAACAATTCATTCTTACACCACACTCTCAAACATTTTTCAAACAAAGTTTTCAAAATGCTTTATCACACTCTTGAGGAATGATACAAGAGTTACCATAAAGCGAACAAAAATCTTTCAAAACAAACAAGCACACAAATAGTTTTCAAAAAATAGGCAAGTACCTAAGAGCCCGTGGAAAACCATGAATGAAAAGGATGCTAACACCTTCCCTTTCCATAATCTACCCCCCTTACTCAGAAAACTCTCAAAAGGTCTTTTTTCTGTTCTTTTCACCCTTTCCTTTGTTGGATAAAAGAAAAGTACGTGGCGACTCTTGCTTACCGCGACATTTGTGAACGGAAAACGCAAAACCAGTATAACAGTCAATTCTTCCTCCGTATCACAGGACTGGCGACTCTGCTGGGGAAAATATAAAGTGGGGTTTACCTTAGGGTCTAGATCATTTTACTTCTTTGATTGTTTATTTGCTTTACTTTAAAGGGTATTGCTTGGGTTACTATAGATCCTACACCCAGATCTGCGGAAACCTTTTATGTAAGTAGTAATATATCATGGAAACTGTGCAGGGTATACCGACACGGTTGAAGCGATGGCTATGTTTATGTGAAACTTTTGTAGGTACCAGTAGCCCTTGAGTTAATCAAAGAGAATACGCGACCTCTGTGTGGTGTCATGAAGCATCAACTGAACTTAGAACCTTTAAATGAACAACTTGGACATTAGGAAGTAGTGAGATGGCCTTCTTCGGTGTATTCCCAAATTTAGCGGATGCTCGATACTACACTCATTGAGATTTGACTCCTGAGTTTTGTTTGGTTGCAAGTAAGTTGCCCATCGAACAAAACTTGTGTGAAAGATCAGTGATATTGAGATCCCTTAGAACCCAGTTACTATTTATAGGATAGGTTGAACCAATCCTAACTTCAAGATGGTATGACCTTAAAACCCATGAAAGCCTCAAACCTAAGGTCTTTGTGTGATTTTCTTGTGCTTTCTATATTTGTGATTTCTTAGCATACTCATGACATTATAACATGGCATATCATACTAACCATTTCAAGGATTTTCTAGGGCTTATCTTTGTCTTGTTTTGTATGACATGACACCCTCTCACAGGAACACTATCCAAATCAATATTGTGAAAGTACCTCCTCAACTCAAGGACTTAGCATCAAGGATTCCTGAAAGCTCTCCCTTCACTGAAAAATATGGTCGACTTCTCAACTTAGTCACGGCAAACCCTGATGCAGAAATGTTAAAGGTGCTATTTCAGTTCTTTGACCTATTGCACCACTGCTTCACTTTCCCTGATTACCAGTTAGTGCCCACTATGGAGGAGTTTTCTCAGTTATTGGGGGTACCTATCCTTAATCAGTTACCATTCAACAATATGGAAAGAGACCCAAAACCCGAAGAGATTGCTCAAGCTCTGTCTTTACAATGGTCTGATGTAGTGGAAAATTGGGAAACCAAAAGAGGTGTCCCAGGATTTCCAGCTAAGTTTTTATTTGAGAAATCTCACCATTTTTGGGATAGCCAGGATTTACAAGCTTTTGAAGAAGTATTGGCCCTTCTCATCTATGGGATGGTACTATTCCCTAACACGGACAAACTCATAGATGTGAATATGGTTAAGGTTTTTCTGTCGCATAATCCGATGCCTACTTTACTTGGGGATATTCTACGCTCTCTGCATACTCGCACTCTAAAGAGAAGAGAGACCCTTCTGTATTGCACTCCTCTATTGTCTAGGAAGTTTATTTCGCACCTACCTCGGTCTTTTTTGAGAAATGAGCAGGGTATGAGATGGTCTCATAGGTTGATGTCCCTTACACATTCAGATATTTATTGGTGTTCGTGATCCTCGGAGAATGTTACTGTTGTACCCCAAAATTTGCCCTCCCATATTTCTCAAAACATTTCAAGAAAAATTCACAAGTCCAACCTGGCGCGTCATATTCAGGTGTTCTTTCGCCAAGATATCTCTGATAACGTATTCTCAAATTCAGGTCCGGCTCAAGAGTCAATTTTTTAAAGAAGGTATCTGAATGTGTGAGTTTTCTCGAAGAAATATGGTGAAAAAGTATGAAGAAAGTGCAGTTTTTACGCGCTAAAAAATTTATAACTTGAAGATCGTGGCTCTTTTTGAACCCGTTCCGGTGGCCAAAATTCCGTCTTCACATTATCTATGTTTTCATCTCTCACGGCTAGAAGCCAATTTCGATCAGAAGATCTTCAAAAATGTGGATTTATCAAGTATTTTCGTACAGAAAATTTGTGACAGAAGTTTATTTGCGTCATGTTCAGAAAATCATAACTTGGTCGATTTTCATCGTATCGAGCTGGTTCCTGCGCCAAAATTTCACAAATTGAGTGGGCTACATTTTCACAGAAGGTATTGAGTTCAAACGGTATTCAAAAGGCAGTCGTTTTTTGCTCAGAGTGCGTGACACGCCGAAAATCCTGAATGCTTAATATTATTTCATCTGGGCCGAAACTTCGAAAATTCATAACTCGGTCAATTTTTATCGGATTGAGTTCATATTTTTACACAAGGTCACTGACTCAGATCTACAACTTTTTTTCAAAAGTCGAGACCGAATTATGCTCCGATCAATACCAGTTTTTTATTGAAGAACGTGTCAAAGTCGACACTGGAGCCCAAAATAAGTTTGTCTGAGCTGAAATATCAAAAATTCATAACTAATTCACCGTTTATCCGATTGAACCGATTTTCGGACAGGTGTTAGTTCTCGATGTCGGCTACATTTTGTTTTCACATTTCAACTTCAAAAATTGCACTTAAGCCCCTGCGATTTAGCCTGGAAAGTGACGAACTGAAGTGAACATTGGAGGTCCAATTGCACATTTAAAGCCCATTTTTTGCTCTCTAATTTCTATTATATAATCCCATTCCTTTCACAAACAAAAGAGGAGAAGAAAAAAAAAACCTTGCCACAACGCTGTCAGAATATCAAATTATTTCAAGAACCCTAAAACCTTGAAATTTTATTACAAATCTCTCTCTCACTACAAACAAGTCATCCCGGTTACAAATCAACATCCCACTACAAACAAGTCATCCCAGTTACAAACCAACATCTCACTACTTCTCCAATAAGGGTAAGGCTGGCTTGATCTCCATGATCAAAAGGGAATAAAAGCATTCATGTCACTACTTTTCCAGTAAGAATTTAGACAGGATCCCATGGAGGTTCATTAAGGAACGTTGAAGCCAAAACACAAATGGCCAAAAGTCAAAACACAAATGGCCAAAACAGAACAGCTTACACATGACACCAATATATGGCGAGACAGACATCCTGAGAAGGTTAAGGAACATTGAGGCCAAAACACAAATAGGCAAAACAAAACAGTTTACACATGACGCCAATAGCTGTTTCACCCCTCCAATCAGGCCCGTATACTCTTAAACTCTCTCTCTATTTTTATTATTTTCCTTCAATTAATTAATCGTTATTCTTTTATTAATCACTAACCAATTAATCATTTTTTCTTAATAAAATCAAAAACACAAAAAATATTTTATTTATTAAAATTAACTTCATCACTTTTATTTTTGTAAATGAATTAATTTAATCAATTTAGCTTTAATTAGATTTAACTTTTAATATTTTTTTGCAATATTTAAAATCAATTTAGAATATTGGGTTTTTATTAATATTAATTCAATTTATTTTATTTCTTTAAAAACTCAAAAATCCAAAAATATTTTCATTATTTAATTTAATTTAATTGTTCATTTAATTTAAATCCATTTTAATTCAAAAATAAACAAAAATCTTTTCTTTAATAAAAAAGGGTCAAAACCCAAAAAACTCGCATCCGATTTAATTTCTCACACGCGATCAATTTTATCATATTATTGTATCTGTTTTCCGGAATGTAATAGATTTTAATTAGGACTTTAATTATTTATCGCTTTATTTTACTTTCCGCAATTTAAATTAAAGGGTTTGTTTTTGGCGATGTAAATACCCGACGCCTTGTAATAACTTAGAAATAATTTCCCGCAATTTAATTTCTGCACAATATTAACTGTTAGATGTTTGATAAATAGGCAATGCATGACAAGATCAATCTTTAACTTAAAATCAACAATAGCTCAACATAACATTTACAAAGATAACACAACTGAAAATTGACACATTTGCACATGCCACTCCTAGGGTACACCTCACTTGGTTGCCTCGAACGTGGTCATTGAGTATAGGAAGTTTTAGAGGTCGTCCTCTTGTCCAAAGATCATAAGTTGCCTCAAAACAGTTGCCTCGGATAAAATGATCTAAGACATTAGGGTTACCGCTAAGGCGTCCTAACATTGCTTTAGTGACCATATATCCCTTAATCGAATTGACCCGAAAACTCCAACGACGGTGCTACCTGCTCCTCAATAGTGGGATAGAACTGTCTAAAGGACATTTGCACAGTTTAATTCCTTTTTGAGTAGGTAGATGTTCTTAAGTACTTGCTCCTTTTAAAACAAAAAACAAAACTTTTCGCACTTACACCCATTTCAAAACAAAAACTCTTTCAAACCCACAATCACAAAGAAAAGCGAACTTTTGAAAACACAATGAGCAAGTACCTAAGAGCCCGTGGATAACCACGAATAGAAAGGGTGCTAACACCTTCCCTTTCTATAATCTACCTCCCGAACTCGAGAAATATCTCAAAAAGGAATTTTTCCGCGCTTTTGTCCTTTCCTTGTTGGATAAAATAAAAGACGGTAGCGACTCTTGCTTACCGCGACATTTTGCAAAAACAAACGCAAACGCGAACCAACATTCCAAAACAGTCAGTTCTATTCCCACCGATCACAGAACTGGCGACTCTGCTGGGGAGATTTTATAAGTGAGGTGTACCTTAGGATTAGATCACTTGTGTTTTCAATTGTATGCTTTGTATGCTTTAATTTTGTGGGCTTGTATCGGAGTTCTATAGATCCTAACCCGGATCTAGGGGTACCCTTTTTTAGGTGAGTAGCAATAAACTGTGAGGGATCTGTGCGGCGTAGACCGACACGGATGAAGCAGTAGCTATGTTGGTGTGACACCTTGGTATGTACTAATATCCCTTGTGTTGGAACGAGGAGAATATGGGTCTTCTGAGGAGTCATTAAGCACCAACTGACCTTAGAACCTTAAATTGACCAACTTGGCCATAGAACAGTAGCAGTATGCTACACTCATTGAGACTAAACTCTCGCGATGATTCCGGCCGCAAGAAAAGGTTGCTAAACTGGAATTATGACCGATTGAGGGTAGTCAGTGATATTGAGATCCTCTAGAACCCGGTTACTATTTTTAGGACAGGTTTTAACCAACTGAACTGAAAGAGGGTAATGCCTAAACTCCATGCCAGCCTAAACTTAAGGCTATATGTGTGACTTGTGTGCCTTCAAACTTGAACTACTTGCACATTCTTGTTATATGACAACATGGTTTCCTTGCAGATTTTATTTACAGTCCTTATCTAATAATTTGGATTTATCGCAGGGTTTACTTACAACATATTACACTTTTGCTTAAACGCATATCATACACATCATAACATCATGCCTTAACATTTCCTTAACCATTTCAAGGATCTCAAGGGTCTGTGATGCAGGTTATGGTAAATCAAATGCCTAGCATGGGGCAAAGGGGATTTATTTTCCTCTAGCCAAGGTTGTCTAGAAATCAAAACACGGTAATTTGATTAAGGGGCTATGACCCACTTGATATGGTGAGCTTGACTCTTGAAGAAGGACTCTTAACAACATGAAGTTTCTTCAATCAAAGCTGCAAAATTCAAATTCTAATAAGTTTCTTGTTTACCCCGCGGGATCCTTGAAAACATTGCATACATACATACCATTGCATAACAGGTCTCCTAGTACAGGTCACTCATGTTCTCGCTGTTTATTTCAGCAATGGCTCTCAAACAAGACAACAAAGATCTCCATACTGAAGAAGCTCAATTCAGGGAAATGTTCCTAAACCTATCCAAGGGGCAAGAAGAGTTAAAAACACTCCTCGTTAGGAACTTGGTCAAGAAAAGTCCTGAAGACAATAAGGACGAGCGGCTGAAACAACTGCAAGCTGAGGTAGATGCAATAAGAACCTAGATGCTGGGATAGATGGCTCTTATCCAAAGCTTAGCCCGAGAACAAGAAGAGTTGAGAATCATTATCAACCAGCTTCATCAAGACAGATACAACAACATGAAGCAAACAGTCAAGGCCAGGGACCAAGTTATTAATCAACATCCGAGAAGTCAAAGGTTTGGTTTGATGAAGAATAGACCTCTCCAAGTTGCTACTACCTCACAGGTCCAACAACAACCTTGCCATAAACAATGGGTTAATCAGAGGCCGTTTACCAAGCTCAACATGCCGCTGTCCCAAGCTTTACAACACCTGTTGAGATTGAATCTGGTGACGTTGGTAGGACCTCATCCGAATCCTAAGACTTCTTCACCCAACTACAATCCTGATGCAAGGTGTGCATACCATTCTAACAGTCCGGGGCATGATACTGACGACTGTTGGAAGTTGAAGTACAAAATTCAAAACCTGATTGATGAAGGAGCGTTGGAATTCACACAAGATGGTCAGGCTGAGTTCTTCTACCATCCCTCTAAGGTTCACCATTTGAAGTGACAAGTCCTGAGACGAGAAGACTTTTTTGTTCATTAGAATTTTCAATTTGTAATTTTCTTTTGATTGTTCAAACATTTATTCGTGTCAAACTTTGTTACTTTATCAATGCATTGCATATGTCTATTTTGAATCAATCCATTCATATTCACTATATTCAAATTGCTCTTATTTTTGTGATGATCAACGCTCGATTAAAAAATTCTAAGCCTTTAGAGGGAGGATGACGAAAATGATACCACGATCTTTACAGTATGCTTTTGAATAGACCCCGCTGATGAGGTACATGCATTGTTTCAAATCCTAAACAGTGGAGTTATAAGGAAGATAATCCCTAGTCAACCCCTTTGAGCCAAAGAAGTTGGAGTTTTTTTTTTCACAAATTAAAACCCTTAATTATAACCTGGGGCAGGGTAGTTTTCTGAGTTGATCCAGGTGCACAATGAATGGCATCAAAGAAGTCCTTCCGAAACAAAAGACGGTGATGGTTCCGTATAATCGTAAGGACAAACAGTCATTATCTCTTAGAAATAAAAGCCCATTAAGTCAAAACCTATGAAGGAGACTTACAAAACTGGGGCATCCCGCTGACTATAAATACAAAAAGAAACAGTTCAGGCAAAAGACAGGGATAATAAAATTGAAAAGAGGTCCTAAAAACTCTCAACAAAAATGACTGCCTGTTCAAAATAAACTTTCAATATCCGAACCATCACTGGTATGTCAGAGCAAAGACTCAAACAGGATCTAAATGTACAATTAGCTGAGTTTAGGATCGAAGAACGTCACGAAGTGCGGGTGGGTACAAATATACTTGGAGCCTTTATCCTTTGTTTCTTAAACCGTGAACCAGGCCACGTTATAACCCTTAAAAGTCCTAGCTGAAGCATGGGTTAGGTCGAAAGCATACTGTTACAAAAGGTATCCTGACTCCTTTAGGGCTTGCTGTAAATCCTGAGTTGACATCATATTTTACAAAAAATCGCTTGTTTTACTGGAAAAATGCATTTTCAAAAATTTCAAAAGACAGACATAAGCTTTGCATTATTAAAATAACATTGTTTGCATATGATTATTTGTTCAAATAGAAGAGAAATTCGCACGACGAATATCTAGTGAACAAAGAACCTTTTCAATAAAAAGGGTCACGTCAAGTGGAAAAAACACTTCCAATCAAGGGGCACGGGATGATCATTATCCATCATCTGGGGCAGTCAAGTCAAGATTCAAGGAATCTCTAAAAATGCCAAATAACCAGGGGCAAATCTCCATCTGAATCAATTGGGGCATTGGACGTGAATTCCAGCAACGAATCTTGCACGATCAAACGAAGATCTTCTGGTAGTATGGTAACACAACACTACCAACAGTGGCACCTCCCTACATCCTGAGAGCATGGACATAGTCAAAAAATACTGTGCATAATCAAAGACCCGCTAGGTTGATTGACCTAGGCAAAAATAAGGGCTTCCCGGCGAACCAAAAGGGTTCAGGCAAAAATAAGGGATGAAAATGAAAAATTTGTACACCCGGCAAGTCGAAAACCTGAAAAGGCGGCTTGGACAAAAAAGGGTATCCCGATGGACTGAAAACCCGAAAAGGCGGTCCAGGCAAAAATTAGGGATCAAAGCATACGACTATGTCTCGTGATCTCGTCACTGGCCTACCAGAAGAAGACTTGTCATTTCAATCGAAAGATACCAAGCACCTCATAGGTTGGGATAATACTCGATCCACAAGGCCTCCGCAGGAACCTTCTCCCGCAGAAACAGGGACAATAAGGATTGTCCGAACTGTGCAAATGCTCTGTCCACCAGGTACCAAGGTAGATTTAGCTAAAGAATATGGCTAAGATACCTTCACTCCCCGCAGAGTAAGACAGTAATGGTAGCTCTCCTCACTGAGACTTGCAACTATGAACGAATCAACCATACTCTTCCCCAAACAGAGTTGGTCTACCATCAGCCTAAAAAGATTGGGTATCCCCAGAAGGTCTTAGTATTCCCCAACGGAGTATAAAGATATTCTCCAGTAAGCGTAAGAGCATCTCCGACAGTCTTAATATTCCTCAACAGAGTATAAGAATGTTTCCCGGAAGAATACCAGATACCCCCAGTGGAGCCATTTCCCCAGCGCAGTCTAAAAAAGGGCTTCCCCAATAGAGAATTGAATCATATTACCCAGTAGATTCTAGAAGCTTGTCCCCTGCAGAATACAAATGCATCTCCTCATCCAAATTCAGAGGTTATCCCCACAAGAGTCTAACTGGGTTATCCTCAGCAAGTTGCAACTGAAAGATCATCCCCAGCAAAGTTCTTTCTTTCCCCAAGCAGGACTTTTATCCTCAACAGATTCAATATCACCAGCAACGGTAATCCATCCCCAGTGGAGTTCATCGTTGAAATCCCCAACAGAGCTTATCAATGGAATCCCCAACGGAGTTATCATTAAAATCATCAGCAGAACATCTCTCCCCCACAGAGTATTTCCCCTCAGAGTAATCTCTTCATCATGTTTATTCCCCAACGGAGTTACTCCCTCCCGCAGGTTTATTCTCACAATCATCTTCATTCGCTAGCCCCAATGGAAACAAAGAATTCAACTCTTTTCTCCAGCAGCAATCTGGGATTCATTTTCCCCAGCTAAAAACATCACATCTTCATACATCATGACATGCATACGCATCATACAACACAAATCTCATTTATTTTGAGAACATCACTGCCTGATGCATATCATGCACTGCATACAACTAACGTTTTACCTTTTTCAGAAAAAGGTCAATCAACAGATGGCTACCATCAACCTTTTCAAGTTCCAAATTAATACCTGAAACCAGACAGGACAATTATCTACTTGACCATCATGGAGCAACCCTACACTGGTTCCTTCTCATTTCCAAGATGAAGTTTTACACGGACTCATCATCAGGCAACCCTACACAGGTTCCTTCCCAATTTTAGATGAAGTTTTACACGGACTCATCATGAAGCAACCCTACACCGGTTCCTTCTCTTTCCAAGATGCAGTTTCACACGAACTTATCATCAAGTAACCTTACCCAGGTTTCTCCAGAAGTTTCACACGAACTTATCCCAAAATAACCTTACCCAGGTTCCTCCTGAAGTTTTACACGGACTTATCACAAAGTAACCCTACCCAGGTTCCTCCAGAAGTTTCACACGAACTTATCCCAAAATAACCTTACCCAGGTTCCTCCAGAAGTTTCACACGAACTTATTCCAAAATAACCTTACCCAGGTTCCTCCAGAAGTTTCACACGAACTTATCCCAAAATAACCTTACCCAGGTTCCTCCAGAAGTTTTACACGAACTCATCATCAAATAACCTTACCCAGGTTCCTCCTGAAGTTTTACATGGACTTATCACAAAGTAACCCTACCCAGGTTCCTCCAGAAGTTTTACACAAACCTATCCCGAAGTAACCTTACCCAAGTTCCTCCTTACAATTTCGCGACTCAGTTTTACCTAGACTCATCCTGAGGCAACCCTACACAGGTTCCTTCCTTCCAAGATGCAGTTTCACACGGACTCATCATCAGGCAACCCTACACAGGTTCCTTCCTTCCAAGATGCAGTTTTACACAGAATCATCATCAGGAAACCCTACACATGTTCCTTCTTTCAACTTACAAAATTACAATTCAACAAATAATCTCCAGATGGCATCTATAAGCCCATCCTCCTATCAACAATCTCCAAATGGCATCTGTAAGCCCATTCCCGACATCACAAGACAAATACTACTTCATGCGAGTGCAAATTTCTGGGCACTTTAGTGTTCAATTATCTTCCACCTTCGGATCACGAAAGGCTCGAAAGCCAATCTATATCCTCAGGTTTAAGAAAACTGAACAGGGGCAACTGTTGTACCTCAAAATTTGCCCTCCCATATTTCTCAAAACATTTCAAGAAAAATTCACAAGTCCAACCTGGTGCGTCATATTCAGGTGTTCTTTCGCCAAGATATATCTGATAACATATTCTCAAATTCAGGTTCGGCTCAAGAGTCAATTCTTTAAAGAAGGTATCCGAATGTGTGAGTTTTCTCGAAGAAATATAGTGAAAAAGTGTGCTGAAAGTGCAGTTTTTACGCGCTAAAAAATTTATAACTTGAAGATCGTGGCTCGTTTTGAACTCGTTCCGCTGGCCAAAATTCCGTCTTGACATTATCTACGTTTTCATCTCTCACGGATGGAAGCCAATTTCGATCAGAAGGTCTTCAAAAATGTGGATTTATCAAGTATTTTCGTACAGAAAATTTGTGACAGAAGTTTATTTGCGTCATGTTCAGAAAATCATAACTTGGTCGATTTTCATCGTATCGAGCTGGTTCCTGCGCCAAAAATTCACAAATTGAGTTGGCTATATTTTCACAGAAGGTATTGAGTTCAAACAGTATTCAAAAGGCCTTCGTTTTTTGCTCAGAGTGCGTGACACGCCGAAAATCTTGAATGCTGAATATTATTTCATCTGGGCCGAAACTTAGAAAATTCATAACTCGGTCAATTTTTATCGGATTGAGTGCATATTTTTACACAAGGTCACTGACTCAGAGATCTACAACTTTTATTCAAAAGTCGAGACTGAATTATGCTCCGATCAATACCCGTTGTTTATTGAAGAACGTGTCAGAGTCGACACTGGAGCCCAAAATAAGTTTGTATGAGCTAAAACTTCAAAAATTCATAACTCATTCACCGTTTATCCGATTGAGCCTATTTTCGGACAAGAGTTAGATCTCGATGTCGGCTACATTTTGTTTTCATATTTCAACTTCAAAAATTGCACTTAAGCCCCTGCGATTTAGCCTGGAAAGTGACGAACTGAAGTGAACATTGGAGGCCCAATTGCACATTCAAAGCCCATTTTTTGCTCTCTAATTTCTATTATATAATCCCATTCCTTTCACAAACAAAAGGGGAGAAGAAGAAAAAAACCCTTGCCACAACGCTGTCAGAATATCAAATTATTTCAAGAACCCTAAAACCTTGAAATCCTTATTAAAAATCTCTCTCTCACTACAAACAAGTCATCCCGGTTACAAACCAACATCTCACTACAAACAAGTCATCCCAGTTACAAACCAACATCTCACTACTTCTCCAATAAGGGTAAGGCTGGCTTGATCTCCATGATCAAAAGGGCATAAAAGCATTCATGTCACTACTTTTCCAGTAAGGATTTAGACAGGATCCCATGCAGGTTCATTAAGGAACGTTGAGGCCAAAACACAAATGGCCAAAAGCCAAAACACAAATGGCCAAAACAGAACCGCTTACACATGACACCAATACATGGCGAGGCAGACATCCTGCGAAGGTTAAGGAACGTTGAGGCCAAAACATAAATAGGCAAAACAAAACAGTTTACACATGACGCCAATAGCAGTTTCACCCCTCCAATCAGGCACGTATACTCCTAAACTCTCTCTCTATTTTTATTATTTTCCTTCAATTAATTAATCGTTATTCTTTTATTAATCACTAACCAATTAATCATTTTTTCTTAATAAAATCAAAACAATAAAAAATATTTTATTTATTAAAATTAACTTCATCACTTTTATTTTTGTAAATAAATTAATTTAATCAATTTAGCTTTAATTAGATTTAACTTTTAATATTTATTTGCAATATTTAAAATCAATTTAGAATATTAGGTTTTTATTAATATTAATTCAATTTATTTTATTTCTTTAAAAACTCAAAAATCCAAAAATATTTTCATTATTTAATTTAATTTAATTGTTCATTTAATTTAATTCCATTTTAATTCAAAAATAAACAAAAATCTTTTCTTTAATAAAAAAGGGTCAAAACCCAAAAAACTCGCATCCGATTTAATTTCTCGCACGCGATTCATTTTATCATATTATTGTATCTGTTTCCTGGAATGTAATAGCTTTTAATTAGGACTTTAATTATTTATCGCTTTATTTTACTTTCCGCAATTTAAATTAAAGGGTTTCTTTTTGGCGATGTAAATACCCGACGCCTTGTAATAACTTAGAAATAATTTCCCGCAATTTAATTTCCGCACAATATTAACTGTTAGATGTTTGATAAATAGGCAATGCATGACAAGATCAATCTTTAACTTAAAATCAACAATAGCTCACCATAACATGTACAAATATAACATAACTGAAAATTGACACATTTGCACATGCCACTCCTAGGGTACACCTCACTTGGTTGCCTCGAACGTGGTCATTGAGTATAGGAAGTTTTAGAGGTCGCCCTCTTGTCCAAAGATCATAAGTTGCCTCGAAACAGTTGCCTCAGATAAAATGATCTAAGACATTAGGGTTACCGCTAAGGCGTCCTAACATTGCTTTAGTGATCACATATCCCTTAATCGAATTGACCCGAAAACTCCAACGACGGTGCTACCTGCTCCTCAATAGTGGGATAGCACTGTCTAAAGGACATTTGCACAGTTCAATTCCTTTTTGAGTAGGTAGATGTTCTTAAGTACTTGCTCCTTTTAAAACAAAAAACAAAACTTTTCGCACTTACACCCATTTCAAAACAAAAACTCTTTCAAACCCACAATCACAAAGAAAAGCGAACTTTTGAAAACACAATGAGCAATTACCTAAGAGCCCATGGATAACCACTGATAGAAAGGGTGCTAACACCTTCCCTTTCTATAATCTATCTCTTGAACCCGAGAAATATCTCAAAAAGGAATTTTTCTGTGCTTTTGTCCTTTCCTTGTTGGATAAAATAAAAGACGGTGGCGACTCTTGCTTACTGCGACATTTTGCGAAAACAAACGCAAACGCGAACCAGCATTCCAAAACAGTCAGTTTTATTCCCACCGATCACAGTTACCATCATTGATCATTGTGGGGAATTCCTTAATGTTCCTCTCTTAGGCATTAAGGGAGGAATCACTTATAATCCTTGTTTGGCGTTACGACAGTTTGGTTATGCCAGAAGGGATGGTCCTCACGACACGCTCGTCCAAGGAATCACATTTGACTATGAGAATGATGTTCAAGATTATCCCAAGAGCTTCATTCGAGCTTGGGGTATGATAAACAGAGTGTATAAAAAGACACTGGGATACAAGAATTCCATCCCTCTTGAGCCTTACCTCAAATGGGTGCGAGATCACCCTCAATGTCTTATGATGCCTTACCCTTCCATCTTACCTGTAAATATGGAACTGATTGTTGAAGGAGACACTCTTTATGTTATTCTCTATCCTGATATGCTAACTGATCTTGAGGAGCTACGGAAGTCCTGGATCCAACTCAAAGAAGAATGGGATACTTTCGAAACCCAATTCTACGCCAGAGAGAATAAGGTTTTAGATCTCACTCAATTACTTCACGAGGAGAAGAGTATAAATGCTTACATTGCACCAAAGAAGATGCGCCAGTGGGAAGCTTGAGTCTCTTTGCTTTGTGAGTTTACTTTTGCTTTGTTACTTCCCTTGTAAGCCTAAGAGGAATTATTATGACCAATAAAAATTCTTAATGCAATTAACTTTTGTTCTCTTTCTGTTTAAGAAAATTTGAGTCTTAGAAATCCTTGAAAACATTGCATACATATATCATACATATCATTGCATAAGCAGGTTTCATAACAGGTCTCTCATGTTCTCGCTTTCTGTTTCAGCAACGACTCTCAAACAAGACAATAGAGATCTCTAAACTCAATAGGCCTAGTTCATGGAAATGTTCCTAAACCTATCCAAGGAGCAGGAAGAGTTAAAAGCACTCCTCGTTGGGAACTTGGCCAAGAAAAATAATGAAGACAATAAGGACGAACGTTTGGAACAACTACAAGCTGAGGTGAAAGCAATGAGAACCCATATGTTGGGGCAGATGGCTCTTATCCAAGGCCTAGCCTAGGGACAAGAAGAGCTGAGAGGCCTTATCAGCAAACTTCATCAAGATGGATGCAACCGTATGAAGCAAACAATCGAGGGTGGGGACCAAGTCATTGATAAACCTCAAATAAGACAAGGGGTTGGTTCGATGAAGAGTGGACCTTTCCAAATTGCTACTACATCACGGGTCCAACAACAACCTCGCCAAAAACAACGGGTTAATCAGACTAAGCCGGATAGACCCAAGAGGCAGTTTACCAAACTCAACATGTTGCTGTCTCAAGCTTTACTACACATGTTGAGGATGAATCTGGTTACGTTGATAGGGCCTAATCTGAATCTCAAGACTTCTTCCCCTAACTACAATCCTAATGCAAGGTGTGCATATCACTCCAATAGTCTGGGGCATGATACTGATGATTGTTGGATGTTGAAATATAAAATTCAAAACTTGATTGATGAAGGAGTGCTGGAGTTTACACAAGACGATCATGATGAGTTCTTCTTCCATCCTTCCAAGGCACACCATTTGAAGTGACAAGATCATACGAAGAAGCTTTTGTTCATTAGAATTTTCAATTTATAATTTTATTTTGATTGTTCGAACATTTATTCATGTCAAGCTTTGTTACTTTATCAATGCATTGCATATGTATATTTTGAATCAATTCATTCGTATTCACTATATTTAAATTTCTTTCCTTTTTTTGATATTCAACTCTCGATCAAAAGCTCCGAGCCTTTAGAGGGAGGATGACGAAAACGATACCACAATCTCTACAATATGCTTTTGAACAGACCCCGCTAACGATGTACATGCATTGTTTCAAATCCTAAACCATGGAGTTATAAGGAAGATAATCCCTAGTCAACCCCTTTGAGCCAAAGAAGTAGGAGTTTTTCTTTTCACACAAATTAAAACCCTTAATTATAACCTAGTGCAGGGTAGTTTCTCAGTCACTTCAGACGCGCATTCAGTCAAAATCTTCCACTTCGTATACAATGAATGGCATCAAAGACGTCATTCCAAATCAAAAGATAGTGATGGTTCTGCATAATCATTGAAATAGGCAGTCATTATTTTTAAAAAATAAATAAAAGCCCATCAAGTCAAAACCTATGAAGGAGACTTAAGAAAAACTGGGGCATCCCGCTGACTGTAATCACAAAATAAATAGTTCAGGAAAAAGTAGGGATAACAAAAAAAGAGAGGAGGTCTTACAAATATTCAACAAAATAAAAGATTACAAAAATGACTGCCTCTTCAAAATAAACTTTCAGTATCTAAACCATCACCGGAACATCAAAGACAAGATGCTAGACTCAATTAGAATCTGAACGCACAATTAGCTGAGCATAGGATCGAAGAACATCACGAAGAAAGGGTCGGGTACAAATAAAATTTGAGCCTTTATCCTTTGTTTTTTGAACCATAAACTAGGCCACGTTATAACCCTTAAAAGTCCTAGCTGAAGCACGAGTTAGTTCGAAAGCATATTGTTATAAAAGGTATCCTGACTCCTGTAGGACTTGCTATAAATCTTGAGCTGACATCACACTTTTCAAAATTGGTTTGTTTTACTAAAAAATGAATTTTCGAACTTCAATACACACATACGCCTTGCATTCTTAAAATACCATTATTTGCATATGACTATTTGTTCAACAACAGAGAAATTCGCACGACAGATATTTGAGGAACCGAAATCTTCTCGGTAGACAGAATCACCTCAGATGGAAAGACATTCCAGTGATAGGCCTTTCATAATCAAATGGCATAGCATGATGTCAGCTGATATGGGGCAGTCAAGTCAAGATTCGGGGAATCTCTCAAAAGCGCAAAATAACCCAGGGGAAGATCACCATCTGAATCATTTAGGGCAGTGGACATGAAGTCTAACAACGAGTCTTTTACGATCAAACAAACACCTTTTGGCAGTGTGGCAACACTTACTTTTAAGGATAGTGACAATTCTCCACACCCGATGAACGTGGACATAGTCGGAAAATACTACGTATGAATAAAGACCCGCTAGGTCGACTGGCCTAGGCAAAAATTAGGTATAAATACAAAGGATTTGTACACCCGGAAAGTTGAAAACCTGAAAAGGAGGCTTGGGCAAAAAAGGATATCCCGTGGACTGAAAACTCGAAAGGGCGGTCCAAGCAAAAGTTAGGGATTAAAGCGTACAACTATTTCCCATCATCTTGTCACTTGTCTATCAGTAGAAGACTTGTTATCCTGATCAACATTTACCAAGCACCCCATGAGTAGGGATGACACTTAAACCATCTATAAAGTCTTCACAGATACTTTCTCCGGCAGGTACAGGGGGAAAGACATTCTGAGACGAAGTCACCACTATATATGACCCCGTGACATCTATGTTCCCCACAGAGTAGAAATAACCAAAGTTTTGACCTCTTCTTCCCAAAGCAAGAATTACTTCCTCCAGCCAAGTAACTCCAGTCAAGAGCTGAAATCTGTCTTCCCTAGCCCAGTTTTATAATTGCAAACAGTTTATAAAACCTCCTCCCGGGTAGAGTTTATTTCTCTAATTGTAGAAGTTCAGGCCCCAACAGAGTTTATTTCTCTACATCGGCAAAATCTTCCAATAAACATCTTCCTCCATAGAGTTATTCTCAAGCAGAGTCGATCCCCAACAGGACATCCTCAAACAGAAAGAGTCAATCCTCGACAAATTATCTCCATTCATCATCCCCAGTGGAAATGAAGGATTCAGTCTCCCAATACTCTTCAGCAGCAGTCAGGGATTTAATTTCCCCGACTAAGAAATGTCGCAATAGCATCCCTTATTCATACATCATGGCATGCACATACACATCACATACATCATAATCCCATTTATTTTGAGAACATCATCACAATGCATTTCATGCATCATGACATTGCTTACGACTAACTCTTTACCATTTTCAGGAAAAAAATCAAATCAATAAACACCATTGGCTACCTACGAGACCTGGTAGTCTTCTCCAAAGCTACGTCTAACAAAAGGCTACTTCAACATCTTCCTCAGAACGACATTCTCAAAAGACCTTCTCTGGTTCAGTCAGATCACCACTAAGATCTGTCTGATTCCTATTCCAGTTGAAGATATTCCAAGACTTTTGTCTGGTTCAGTTGAATCGATCCTAAGATTCTTCTGATTTCCATTCCAGTCAAATTTAGTTAAAGACCTTCTCTGGTTCAGTCAGATCACCACTAAGATCTCTCTGATTCCAATACAAGTTGAAGATATGCCAAGAATTTTGTCTATTTAAGTTGAATCGATCCTAAGATTCTTCTGGTTTCCATTCCAGTCAAAGTTAATTAAAGACCTTCTCTGGTTCAATCAGATCGCCACTAAGATCTCTCTGATTCCTATCCCAGTTGAAGATATTCCAAGACTTTCGTCTGGTTCAGTTGAATCAATCCTAAGATTCTTCTGATTTCCATTCCAGTCAAAGTTAATTAAAGACCTTCTCTAGTTCAGTCAAACCGACACTAAGATCTCTCTGATTTCTATTCTATTTGAAGATATTCCAAGAGTTTTGTCTGGTTCAGTCGAATCGACCCTAAGATTCATCTGACTTCCATTCTAGTCAAAGTTAATTAAAGACCTTCTCTGGTTCATTTAGATTGCCACTAAGATCTCTCTGATTCCTATTCCAGTTGAAGATATTCCAAGACTTTTGTCTGGTTTAGTTGAATCAATCCTAAGATTCTTCTGATTTCCATTCCAGTCAAAGTTAATTAAAGATCTTCTCTGGTTCAGTCAGATCACCACTAAGAACTCTCTAATTCCTATTCCAGTTGAAGATATTCCAAGACTTTTGTCTGGTTCAGTTGAATCGATCCTAAGATTCTTCTGATTTCCATACCAATCAAAGTTAATTAAATACCTTTCTTTGGTTCAGTTAAATCGACACTAAGATTTTTCTGATTTCTATTCCTGTCAAAGAAACTGCAAAGCTTGGAGTCCGACCAAATAAAAGTTTAATCTCATTTCCCCAGTAAGTCCCTGTGAAGCCTAGAATACAATCGGATAACAGTCAGCCTTATTATCCTTAGCAAGTCACTGTGAAGCATGGATCCGGACCAGATAGCAGTTCACTTTCGTCTCTTCAGTCAAGAGTTAACTCCTTAGTAGAGTAGTGGACAACTGGAGCTCCTAAGCTCTATTTACTAAATTAGAGATCAACATTCCTCAACAGAGTCCTCCCCAACAACAGGGGTAGGGATTACCACAAAGGAACATCTCATGAAATCATATGCTCTAGATGGCATCTTTAAGCCCATCTCCGACGACACTCCGTCATATTCTCTGGATGGCATATCTAAGCCTATCTCCGACGACTCTCTGTCATACTCCTTGGATGGAATATTTAAGCCCATCTCCGACGACCTACCGTCATCCCCTCCAAATGGCATCTATAATACCATTCACGATATTATCTACACAGTCAAGTTTCATTTCAGACGAGTATAAATTTCTGGGCACTCTAGTGTTCAATCATCTCCCACCTTCAAATCACGAAAGGCAGACCAACCAATCTACATCCTCAGGTTTAAGAAGATTGAATAGGGGCAGCTGTTGTACCTCAAAATTTTCCCTCCCATTTTCACATAAGACATACTTCTAGAGGTCCTCAATTGCTCAAGGTTGACTAAGAATTGACCAGACAAATTCTTCTCCTAAGGCAATGAACCTCAACTAGGGTTTCAATCTTAAGCAAGATATGTGAGTACTAAGGATCCCAAATTTTATCCATTTTCCTAATATGTCCTCAAGATCATCCATGCCAAATTTCATGCCTTAAATAACAAGTTTGCTCAGTTAAATGCTCAAAAGCCTATAAATCAACAATACTAGGTCAAAAGTCAATTATGGCCCAAATACAATCAAACTTGAAGATTTTTGGTCAACACCAACATTTTGAAGTGATATCCATCATTTCATCAAGGGTTGATCATGATTCCTCAAGAAATGCTCCCAACTCATCAAAAGGAAAAAATGGCAAATTAGGGCTTCTATAGGACCAAACTTTGACCAGGCATAACTTTCTCATACTTTATCATAATTTTTTCCTCCAAGGCTCATTTTAAAGATAATCCAATTCCCTACAACTTCTATTCATCCCTCAAGTTCAATAAATGTCTCAATCAAAAGATACAATCTCAGACATTATAGGTCCTTTCAAAAAGTCAACAAAAACACCTTTTGGGTCAAAGCTCCTTACATGAACATGGAAGATCCAATTTAGATGAAACCAAAAGGGTTGTTTAGAGGACATCCTAATCTCTCAAAAAAGTCCAAGAACACCCTCTTAGGGTTAAAATTGAGAGAGATATGCATTACTAAAGTTGTCCGATTTTTGGAAAATGCACAAAAGTCAATGTGAGCAAATTGGATCTTTTGGACTAATGGGCGTGGGTTTTGGATATCAAACATATCCATGGACTTACTTAAGATATTTAAATCCAGTATTTTATTTTTATGAGATTTGTTTTTATTTATTTGAATTTGTATTCATTTAAATCATAATAAATCAAATAAAATAGTGAAATAATGAAATAAAATCCAAAGATATGTTTTATGATCATATAATGAGTCTAGAATCTGATGAGCAAATCATGATTTCGTGCAAGGGTGGATTGGAAAGAAAAGAGCATGTTTTGGCCAAGTTTAGAAACTTAAAATTCCATAGGCAAATCAAATCTTTTCTACATAAATCTCCAAGATTCAGTCCATTTTTGTTACCCTAATGCATCCAGATATATATGCATAACATTGCCAGACCAAAAAGAGAAGGATTAGCCGTATAGAACACACACAAAAAGTTCCAATTTTTTCACAAAAAAGTGGCAATTGGATTGATAGTTGCAGAGGGATTCAAGGAGTTTTGACGTTTGCAATCCATTCCTGGGGACATTCTGAATTAACAACATCATTCCCAAGCATCAAAGCACCCATAATCATCACTTACATCGTCACGGTTTACACCTTAATTTTTGAAATTTATTTTGATCATACATGCGTTAGAAATATATTTTGAGTATGCATTCTTGTTTGTATGAGCATTTATAACGTATTTGAGTGGTTAATTTCCAGTTTTGATGCATATATGATAACCTGCCATTGTTAGGGTTTAAACGTTCCTTTTAGGGTATTCAGGTACAGGAGAAATTGGGCCTAATAAAGGATACCATCATGCAAAGGGGATCAAACCCAATTGATTCATGTCTTTAAATTGAATTTATATTTCCTATTGTGAATTTTGGAGATTTGCAAGTGTTTTAGTGACGGATATAGTCCGTAGGTAAAAGTATTAGGCTAAAACGACGGACAACTGAAGAAGATGATGGCGTGGCGTAACCTGGTTGGACCATTTGAAATAGCGTGTGTTTTTTGCATAAAAGGAATTTCTGATATTATTTGGATTATATTGTTTTGTGTTGGTTTCATATAACGAATGAACACTTGGCTCAGATGGTAAAGGAAGCACGCTGGAAGGGAGAGGACCTGGGTTCGAGTCCCAGGTCCAACATTTTATGTTTTCTAACTTATTTCTTTCAGATCCAATGCGTTGCCTTTCACTGCGTACACCATACACCATCAACTCTCCAGCCATGAGATCCCAAGTGTCTAGATCCAGCGCACCAAACTTGCAGTCCCATGGTGGACCTTCCTGCTACAGTAACACTGAATCAGGCGCAAGGCTGTGGGCCAACCAGAGTTGGGCTTTGAAACAATTCAATAACACACCCCTGCAATTGGGTTTTCACCCCCTCAGGCCCATTTCTCAATTTCCTTTTTCTTTTTATTTAGTTTATATTTTTTTAGTTTATTCTTTTTTTTTAAATCATAAAATCAGAAAATCACCAAAAAATAATAGACTTAGGTTTTCTAATTAAATTTAATTTTTGATAAATAAATTAATTTAACCTAATTATTTTGACTTATTTCATTAATTAAAATTAATTAGAGAATTAGGTTAAATTCCACAGTTTTTCCATAAAATAGCAAAAAAACATTTTTGATAAACAATTAGGTTTTTTAGGGTTTAGAACTTTTTCCCGTCTTAATTTTGCACGCTATTTTTCCATACGATTTATTTTTTACAACTTATGTAACTACGTCTGGTTTGTAATAGCTAAATTAGGGTTTTATTTCCGCATTTTACTTTTCGTTCACTACTTATGCATCTACACCAAAGCCCTGTAATAGCGTAGGACTTTATTTCTCGCTTTTTCTTTACATGCTTGTATATAATTGTTAGTAACTTAGGCGTGCATGACAAGAATCAATTAATCAGTAGATCACTAATTGCAAGATGAACATAACTGAAAAAACACAATGTTGCACACTTGCACCCTTAGGGTATACCTCACTTGGTTTCCTCGGAAAATAATGGTCATGTCCCCCGAACGTAGGGATATCTTAGCAAAGACCCTCAATTTTAAAGTCATAAAAAAGATCATGGTCCCTAACGTCCCTCAAGTTGCCTACGAGAAATGATCTTGTCCCTCGATGTTGCCTATATGATGATAGTCCATTCGAACGCTAAGATATCCTTACATGTTGCCTTCGATGACCATAACGTCCCTTTCGATTGTCCCTCAACATCTAATGATAGGGAAACCTACTCACTAATAGTAGGATAGAACTATCTAAAGGGTAGGAGGAAAATAACATCCTTTTTCGAGTAAGTAGATAGCTGTTAAGTTCTTGCTCAAAAAAATCATTCTTACACCACACTTTAAAACATTTTTTAAACAAATTTTTCAAAACGCTTTATCAAACTCTTGAGGAGTGATAAAAGAGAACATAAAGCGAACATAAATATTTAAAAACACACAAGCACACAAACAGTTTTCAAAAAATGACCAAGTACCTAAGAACCTGTGGAAAACCACGGATGGAAAGGGTGCTAACACCTTCCCTTTCCAAAATCTACCCCCCTTACTCAGAAAACTCTCAAAAGGTATTTTTTCTGTTATTTTCACCCTTTCCTTTGTTGGATAAAAGAAAAGTCGATGGCGACTCTTACTTACCGCGACATTTGCTAACAAAAAATGCAAAACCAGTATAACAGTCGGTCCTGCCACTGTATCACAGCAAGAATGAGAGAACACCATTTTTAGGGCATAGAGCTCCGACTTTGTTGTATATCCTATTGAAGTCATTTTCAGGCTAAACAGATGCCACCATTGAATTCGCAGACCTTGATTTAAGGGGGGTAGGCTTAATCTTGTATTTTGAATCATATTATTTTGCAGGATATAATTTTTGGGCAATCAGAGAAGATGGTGGTCAACCACCGTACGTGGTGGTTTGACCCTACCTTGGCCACGTGGCTTCATTCTATTCGTCCATTCAAACAATGGGGATCCACCGGCGCTGAATTGATTTTTTTTAATTCAAAATAAAAGGTGCTTTTATTATATAATAGTTTGTTTGTGTTTATATCATCGGATGTATCACCACCCCAGTGGTAGCACGCTTGCTTCTAAGTCATTCATATACAAGGGTGTGGGTTCGATCCCAGCCTCTTGTATTTTTCTTCATATTTTTTATTTTCTGCAGATCAAGTGTAGCCCGTCACATAAGCCTACCGTGCAACCAACCACGTATCACCATCAGATCTTCATAAGATATGATCCAACGCCTCCAGATCTACAAGCACATGGTGAACCTCCTAGGGTTGAACGCACTGGAACCTGCACTAAGTCAATGGGCTAGGACCTCTTTTGCGATTTGTACCCTCTCCTTTTTGCTACAAGCAGGTCTAAATTTTTTTTTATTTCTCTCTTTTTCTCTTATTTATTTTTACTATTTAATTTTAATACTAAAATATTAGTTTACGTTAACTAATTAGGTTTAGTTAATCGCCTTTTTTAATTAATTAATTTTTTTAGTTAAAATTAGTTAGATTCTTATAGCTTTTTAAATTACATTAATTGAGTTTTTACTAAAATTAATTAGTTTTTTTAGGGTTTTTTAATAAATTCATCATAAATCTTTTTTTTTCTCATAAAAATACCAAAAAATCTTTTCTTTTTTATTTTTCATATTTTTAGATCGACTGTGCGATCGTAGTTTTTATTTCTCGCATTTATTTTCATTATTATATAATTGTGTATGGGTTTTAATAGATTAGGAATTTTTGACTTCCGCTTTCTATTTTGTAACTACTCTGAAGCGATGTAATAGGTTTAGGTTTAATTTCTGCCTTTACTTTCTGCACTTTACTGCTTTTCATTATTTTTATGCTATTATTGCTTAGTATTTAAGTTTGCATGAAAAGACTAAAACGAATCGGTAGTTAACCCTAATTGGAAAGGGTGCTAACACCTTCCCTTTTCATAACCTACCCTCCAAAATCAAAATCTATCAAGGTCTTTCCTGTTCTTTTCACCCTTTCTTTATTTGATAAAAGAAAAGTCGGTGGCGAATCTTACTATCTGCAACATTTGTGATAAAATGCAAAACAAGTCAGTTCTCCCACCGTATTATAGAACTGGTGAATCTGTTGGGGGACTACTAAAAGAGGGGTTACCTTAGAGTTAGACCACTTAAATTGTTTTCTTTGTCTGCTTTATCTTTATTGGGTTGCTCGAGTTTACTTTTCTTGCAAAGATCCTACACCCGGATCTGGGTACCTTAGGTAAGTCGCTATAGATCATGCAAACTGTACAACATAGACCGATATGGTTGAAGTGATGGCTACGTTAGTGTGACACTTTGGTTTGTACTGGTGTCCCTTGAGTCAGTCAAGGAGAATACTAGGTTGCCGCATGGTGTCATAAGCACTAACTGACCTTTAGAACCTTAATTGACCCGACTTAGCCATTAGAAAGTAGTGAGATGGCTAACTTTGGTGCAGTACAAAGTTGGTTAATACTCAATGCTACACTCATTGAGATTCGACTATCGGAATATTTTGGTGGCATGTCAGTTGCACTTCTGAAACAATGTCTGTGAGAAAGATTAGTTATATGAGACTCATAGAACCTGGTTACTATTCTTAGGACATGTTGAGCCAACTAAGATTCAAGAGGGTACTTACCTACGAACCCCATGCAAGCCTTAAACCTAAGGATCTTGTGTGCTTTGTTTGTGCTTGTTATATGTTCAAACATGACATCATGACATCATACTATATCATTTTCACTGATCATTTCAAGGATCTCAAGGGCCTATGATGCAGGTTTATCATGAACCAGGTTGCTAGCAAGGGGCAAGGGGATTTATTTTCCTCTAATGCCATCAAAGATCAAAGTACTTTTGCTTGAGTCAAAGGTTGGGTCCCACTCAACATGGTGAGCTTGATTCTCATAGAAGGACGTTCAAAGACGTAAAGTGCTTCAGTGAAAATTGCAAACTGACTCAACTTCTAATATTTCCTTTTGTTCATCTCACGAGATCCATGAAAACATTGCATCCACATATCATGCATGTCATTACATAACAGGTATTTCTCAAGACTGGCGTTCTCATCTTCTTGTTGATTATTTCAGTAAAAGATGGTTCTTGAACAAAATGTGAAAGACTTTAAGGCTAAAAACACCCAATTCTAAGAGTAGCTCCTGAACTTAGCCAAGGGGCAGCAAGAACTGATGGCACTCATCGCCAAGAAGAAAAAGGCTAGGATATCGGCTGGTATCCTCAACATGGGGAGAAGATTCAAAGGTTCCGCCAAACAGGTTCAATATTCTAATATCCCATCAGATGAATATGACAATCAAGAAGAAGACGTCCGAAATATCAAAGCTGAAGGGGGAGAAACCTTGGTACTGGTAAAATTCTTGATGAAGAAGACTATTCTAATGAGCAATATCCTCCGGCTGATGACATATACAAACAACTTGAAGATCGTCTGAATGCCATGGAAATCCAGAAAGTGCCTGGGATGGATTTTGGAGAGCTGATCTTATCTCAGGGATTGTTATCCCTCACAAGTTTAAGGTCCCGAGTTTTTCTAAATATGACGGTGTTTCTTGTCTTAAGCTTTATCTGAGGTCTTTTGCCCGGAAGATCCAACCCCATACTGTTAACAGAAAGTTATGGGTTCTCACTTCTTTCAAGAGAGCTTATCTGGGACACAATTGGAATGGTTTTATCAGCTAGAAGGAACCAATATACGTACTTTGGAAGACATGGCTACTGCTTTTTACAAGCAATATCAATACAATGCTGACCTTACACCAACTTGTGTGCAATTACAAAGTATGACTATGGGCTCTCATGAAGGGTTTAAAGAGTATTCCGAGAAGTGGAGAGATTTAGTTGGAAGGGTTCAAACTTCTCTATCTGATAGGGAGTTGGTTGACATGTTCATGGGAACTTTAACATGACCTTTCTTTAATCATCTGATTGAAAGCTCTTATGTTGGTTTTGAAATTCTGGTATCAGATATGTGATGTCGAAGGAGATGTCATGACACAAATATCCGAGGATAATATAAAATGAAACAATATTATAAGCACTAAAAATACAAGGGATTGTTAACCCAGTTTGGTGTACAACAACACCTACTCTACGGGCTACCAAGCCAGGGATAAGTCCACTAAATAGTATCTATTCATATACCCTCAGTAAACAACCAGTTTACGATCTAATCACTTAATCATTACCCGTGCTATACTTCTACCTAAGACACACCTAGGTATGACGTCCTCCTCAAATCCCTTCAATCACTAATAGTGAAAAACCAACAAAATTATTAAGTTTGAAAAACCTCAATAATTCAATACTTAAAAGCTTATGAATGATCCCCAATTTACAACTCAAGTATTGAAACAATACTAGAGTGTATATCAATTAAAAGATTTAGTAATCTAAAACAGAGTATATTTTTCTTCAATTGTTGCAGTTCTATGAATAAGGATGCACGTCCTTATAAAGGCGCAACAACTTCTTTATGGGCTTGGGCTGGAAAACAAATATTGCAATATATTGAATCCCTTGAATATCTCCATGAAAGTAGGCCAAGATATAATCCATAAAGATGAGACAGATCGAAAAATATTCCTCCATATTTTTTGCAAGTTATAAACCACAAAACCTGAATAAGGCGCGCTTAAAAACAGGAAACAGAAAATCTGAAAACACGTTCAGATCAGCAGCAAGATGTTAAGACATCTGCTTTGACACCATTCAAAAACAATTGAGATGACTTACTTCAAATGCCAAGACATTAAGAAAGACATTACCAAATCATTGTTTTACCAAAATTGGTGCCAAGAAACACTTACAAACTCCCCCTTTGAAATTTTTTGGCTAAAACATTATTTGAGCACATTATCAGAGCAATCGCAAAAAAACTCAGTTAGTAGTTAGCAGAAACTCAGTTAGCAGTTATCTGAGGAACATGTCAGGACATCTTCTGAGACATGAAGCTCCCCCTCAAACTTACAAGCCAGTCATTCAGTTTATCTCTCCCTTTTTAGACATAATATGCCAAAAAACATGCGTTCAAGAGAGTAGTATAAAATAATTACAAACCATAATATCCAAGTGTCAAGCACATACAAGCGCCAAAAATAACATATGGATCAAAACACAAAAGGGAAAAAAAGAGGAAAGGCATCAGCACAAAGTCTAATTGTTATCAGGACCAGTAGACTTGGCAGCTCAGAACTTCCTTCATTATCAGAATCTCCTTCTTCAGTACCCACACTATCATCAAGACTATTATCCTTCTGCAACTCCTTTGTCAGCTTTTCAAATTTTAGCTTTCTTGCTGAGCTAACTCTGATTACCTCATCAAGTTCTTTGCAGTCTTCCATTAAATCAGTATTCATATCATCCTTTCTTGAGGTCTTGTTTTCAGAGGATGCATATGTCAAAACGATGTATGAGACATGTTTACCTGAAAACAACATGAAGTGAAGGGACAAGGCAGACTCCCTATTGCAAACTGCATCAATGCCACACAAAATTCCAGGATGTTAATTTAGAATAACTCCCGAAATGAGAGATGGAAAGGAAATAGGCATCTTGATAGCACAAGTTCCTGCATGCTTTACAATATGTTCAAAAATGTAAGCACCATAATCAAACAATTTCTTATTTCCAACAACATAGATAAATTTTCCTAAACCAACTATAATGGTTGAGGTATGATTGGTAGGGATTTTGACCTAGAAGCCTTGGCTTTATCAGAATAGAACTTTGAGGGAGATGGAGTATGATGTTGCGACATCTTTAATTATTTTTGAACAATGAGATGGAAAATAGCAAGGGTTCTTTTCTGTAAAGGAGGATGAAGAGGTTGTGAAAATAGAATGAGGTAATGTCGTAGCGTGTGGGAGAGTATTTGAGATAATCTTGAAATGATTGCTTAAGATATTTGATTTGTTGGAAACATAATAAATGATATAATATCACTTTAATGATATTTCCATACGCCCTTAATTGCTACAAACCCTCATATATGCAGATTCCTAGTTTTCCTCTTAAGTTCTCAAACTGGTTTGCATCCAAAGCCTTAGTGAAAATGTCAGCTAGTTGTAATTCAATAGTTACATGTTCTAAGGCAATAATGTTTTTTTTTCAACAAGCTCTCTTATGAAGTGATGACAAATATCAATGTGTTTGGTGCTGCTGTATTGAATAGGATTTTTGATATATTTATGGCACTTAGATTGTCACAAAATAATGTCATGACATCCTGTTTGACATTGTATTATGTCAACATTTTTTTTCATCCAAACCAACTGAGAACAATTGCTTCCTACAACAATATACTTGGACTCAGCAGTGGACAAAGACATACAATTTTGATTCTTACTGAACCAAGATATGAGATTATTTCCTAGAAAGAAACATCCTTCTGATGTACTTTTTCTATCATCAGCACTTCCTGCCCAATCAACATCACAATAACCAATTAAAGTAGAGCTAGATCCATGAGAATATAGCATACCATAGTCTCTTGTCCCATTCACATAATTAAGAATTCTCTTCACATGGTTGGCATGGCTAAATTTAGGATCAGCTTGATATCTAGCACACACCCCTACATCAAAAGCAATGTCAGGTCTGCTAGTTGTGAGATATAGAAGACTGCCTATCATACTTATATAAATACTTTGATCCACACTTACTCCTTTTTCATCTTTAGACAACTTCAAATATGTGGGAGCAAATGTTCTTTTGTGACTGGAATTTACCATCCCCAATTTATTTACTATATTCTTCGCATATTTTCTTTTAGACAAGAATATGTAATCTTCCATTTGTTTAACTTGCACACCAAGAAAGTAGGTTAACTCATCAACAAGGCTCATCTCAAATTCTGAATGCATTTGCTTAACAAAATGTTGAACCATCTCATTTGACATCCCACCAAACACAATATCATCAACATAAATTTGTGCAATCATGATCTTCCCTTCCTCTTCGTTGACAAAAAGAGTTTTGTCTATGTCGCCTTTCCTATATCCATTCTCACCAAGAAATTCTGTCAATCTCTCATACCAAGCTCTTGGAGCCTGCTTTAATCTATATAGAGCTTTCTTTAGTTTGTACACATGGTTAGGAAAGCATGGATAAATAAATCCCTTAGGTTTTTACACATAAACTTCCTCATTCATATAGCCATTTAAGAAGACACTTTTTACATCCTTTTGAAACAACTTAAATATTAGAATGCAAGCAACTCCTAAGAGTAGTCTAATTGATTCAAGTCTGGCCACAGGGGCAAAGGTTTCATCAAAATCAACTCCTTTCATTTAAGTGTATCCTTGTGCAACTAATCTTGCCTTATTTCTAGTAACCACCCATTTTTCATCGGATTTATTCTTGTAGACCCATTTAGTGCCAATCAAATTTGTCCCTTCAGGTCTGGAACCAGATCCAAAACTTCATTTCTTCTAAATTGTTCTAGCTCTTCTTGCACAACATTAATCCAGAACTCGTCAGTTAAGGCTTCTTTGACATTCTTAGGCTCGATTTTTGAAACAAAGCAAGAGTTTGACATCCCTTCTCTTGATCTAGTAGTAACTCCTTTATTTAGATATCCTATAATAAGTTCCTTAGGATAATCTCTGAGTTCTGATTGAAGGCCCTTTATTGATTTTACTGGGCTCAGGAACTTGTTGATTTGGATTACGATCAGTATTTGTCATTAAATTTTGTTAGAATGTCTGGCAAATATGTTCCAACATCTTCTAAGACATCTTATTCATCATTCCATCCTCTATCATCAATAATAACATTTATGCATTCCATTATAACCTTAGTTCTAGAGTTAAAGACTCTGTAAGCTCTGCTATTTATGGAGTAACCCGGGAATATTCCCTCATCACTCTTGGGATCCATCTTCCTTCTTTGTTCACGATCAACTAAGATGTAACATTTACTTCCAAAACATGAAAGTATTTGACAATAGGTTTTTTTCCCTTCCATATTACATACAAGGTGGCTGAGGTTCCTTTTCTTAGAGTGACTCTGTTATGGATATAACACGCAATATTCATAGCTTCAGCCCAAAAGTGGTAGGGTAACTTCTTAGCATGAATCATAGCTCTGGAAGATTCCTAAAGAGTTTTGTTTTTGCATTCCACAATCCCATTTTGCTGAGGAGTAATGGGAGAGGAAAACTCAGGACTGATTCCTTCAGAAGAACAAAAATCAGCAAATTTATTGTTCTCAAATTCCTTTCCATGATCACTTCTGATTCAAATGACATGACTATCCTTTTCTCTTTGAATTTTTTGACAGAGACCCTTAAAGACTTCAAAAGTTTTTTTATTTTTCTCTGATAAAAATTATCCATCTTTACCTAGAGAATTCATCTACAACAACATAAGCATACTTCTTTCCACTAGGACTTTCAACATGCATAGGTCCCATCAAGTCCATGTGAAGAAGTTCCAAAACTTTTGATGTGGTGAGATGTTGGATCTTCTAATGTAACATCTTAGTTTGCTTTCTAATCTGGAATTCACCATATACTCTCCCTTCTTATATCTTGAGCTTAGGAATCCCTCTCACGGCTTCTATATATATAATTATCTTCATTCCTTTCAAATGTAAGTGTCCTAGTTTTTGATGCCACAGTTTAACTTCATTTTCTTTGGCTAAAGCACATGTTGAGGAGAAGTTCAACTCTTGGGGAACCCATGAATAACAATTGTCTTTAGACCTGATTCCTTTCACAATAACTTCATTCTTCTCATTGCAAATGAGACATCCTGTCTTGGTGAAGTTTACTTTGAACCCTTGATCACACAGTTGACTTATACTTATTAGGTTAGCTGTTAACCCTTTAACAAGTAACACACTATCAAGTTTTGGGACTCCTGAACATTCCATCTTTCCAACTTCTTTGATTTTACCTTTGGCTCCATCACCACAAGTCACATAACTGGTGGAATGAGATTTGATATCTACCAACAGATTCCTAACACTAGTCATGTGTTTAGAACAACCACTGTCAAAGTACCAGTCATCTTTGGTTGAGACTCTGAGAGAGGTATGAGCTATGAGACTAGAAACAACATTTTTGGGAACCCACTGTTTCTTATTTTTGGTATTTTAAAAGATCTGATTAGTCTTGGGGAGAGGAGCAGTTTTAGTGTAGCCATACAGATTGAAGGAAAAAGGTCTTATGTGACAAAAACTTCCACAATGGTGACACCTCCATGGCGGGAATTTCTCTCTGGTGTGATTAAATTTTTTCTTGCCATGATGTTTGCTTTAATGTCTTTTCTTGCCATGATGTTTGTCATGATGTTGAGTTATTTGATTTGACATCTTTGGTTTAGACTTGGCACGAGTGGAATCTGATGAAGGTTCTTCTGAATAAGGTTCATTTTTCTCATTAAACCCTAGACCACTCTTATCTTCTGTCACTCTTCCCACTTGAAGAATTTCATATAATGTGTCAGACCCATTATTCGTCATCTTGAGTGATTTGACTATTCTGTCAAGATTGGAATTCAGGGAAGTCACTTCACTCTCCAGACTAGAGATAGTTTCCAGATGCTCTTTCCTTTCTACCTTCAGCTGAGTTATGAGAGCTTTTTGTTTCTCCCCTTCTTGCAAACTTCTGCACTCCTGAGACACGGTTCTTTGTACGAGGCAGCTAACTCATCAAAGGTTAGTTTACCATCACTAGATTCTTCATCATAAACATACTTTCCTGTCAATGCTTTAACATACTTGGCAGTTTCCTCTTCAATATGACTCTCAGAGTACTCTTCAGACCAAGTAACAAATAGATTCTTCTTCTGTTTCTTAAGATATGTAGGACATTCAGCTCTAATGTGACCAAAACTTTCACATCCATGACACTTTATTTCCTTCCCTTGAGTGGATTTTTCTTCATCCCTTTTTCTTCCAAACTCATTTGACTTATGGATGCCAGATAAGATGTTCTTGACATTTGATGTTGGGTTCCTATCCATCTTCTTTATCAGTTTGTTAAACTGTCTTTCAAGCAGAACTAAAGCATTAAATATTCCTTCATCTGTATCCAGATCACAATCCACATCTTCATCTTCTATATTAGTTACAAAAGTTATGCTTTTGTTCTTCTTTTCAGATCTTTCATTGATGCTTAATTCAAATGTCTGAAGGGATCCAACAAGTTCATCAACTCTCATTTTGTCAATATCTTGTGCTTCTTCTATGACAGTTACTTTCATATAAAATCTCTTAGGGAGAGACCTAAGCATCTTTCTCACCAATTTGTCTTCAGGTATTTTTTATCCTAAAGCACTGGATGCATTAGCAATCTCAAGAATGTTCATATGGAAGTCATTAATACTTTCATCATCCTTTATTCTCAGATTTTCAAACCAGGTGTTGAGCAACTGAAGTCTTGACATCTTAACTCTGGATGTGCCTTCGTGGGTAGATTGAAGAATCCCCCAGGCATCCTTAGCTACTTCACATGTGTTTACTAATTTGAAAATGTTCTTGTCAATTCCATTTAATATAACATTCAAGGCTTTAGAATTTCCAAGTGCAATTTCATCATCTTCTTTAGACCAATCATCTTCTGGCTTTAACACAGAAGTAGGTTCTCCATCTTCTCCCAATTTGACAGGGTGTTCCATCCTTTTAAGATAACTTTTCAAGCCCTGCTGTCTAGATATTTTAGAAAGGCCACTATACGTGGTTTCCAATAGTCATAATTGCTTCCATCCAGAATGGGTGGTCTGTTCACAAATCCTCCTTCCTTGTTCATAGTACCAGAAAGTATCTTCCCTAGATCTCACCCAGATACAGAGCAGGATGCCTGCTCTGATACCAATTGAAATTCTAGTATCAGATATGTAATGTCAAAGGAGATGTCACGACACAAATATCTGAGAACAATATAAAATGCAACAATATTAAAAGCAGTAAAAACACAAGGGATTGTTAACCCAGTTCGGTGTACAACAACACCTACTCTGGGGGCTACCAAGCCAGGGACAAGTCCACTAAATAGTATCAATTCATAATCCCTCAGTAAACAACCAGTTTACGATCTAATCACTTAATCAATGCCCATGCTATACTTCTAACTAAGACACACCTAGGTATGAGGCCCTCCTCAAATCCCTTAAATCACTAACACTGAAAAACCAACAAAATTATTAAGTTTGAAAAACCTCAATCATTCAATACTTAAAAGCTTATGAATGATCCATAATTTACAACTCAAATTACAACTCAAGTATTGATACAATACTAGAGTGTATTACAATTAAAAGATTCAGACTTCTAAAACACACAAAGTATATTTTTCTTCAATTGTTGCAGTTCTAGGAATAAGGATGCAAGTCCTTATAAAGGCGCACCAACTTCTTTATGGGCTTGGGCTGGAAAACAAATATTGCAATATATTGAAACCCTTGAATATATCCATGAAAGTAGGCCAATATATAATCCATAAAGATGAGACAGATCGAATTCCTCCATATTTTTCCCAAGTTATAAACCACAAAACCCGAATAAGGCGTGCTTAAAAACAGGAAACAGAAAATCTGAAAACACGTTCAGATCAGCAGGCAGATGTTAATACATATACTTTAACATCATTCAAAAACATTTTAGATGATTTACTTCAAATGTCAAGACATTAAGCAAGACATTACCAAAGCAGTGTTTTACCAAAATTGCTGCCAACAAACACTTACAAGTTTTACCAAGTTGATACTAACAGGAGAACGTGTCGAAAGTGGTATCCGAAGTGGAATGATTAAAGTGGACGCATCTTTAAGTACTGCGAAGAAGATGTTCAACGGTAAGAAGGAAACAAATGTTATGTATGGCCAGAAGGGTCGTACTAGAGGTGATCGCAACCAATCTGTGGGGGCGGTATTAATTTCTAATCCTGCGCCTATACAACAATAATAACAGGGAAATAAATGTAGGTCAAAGGCACCTAAAAGACAGTTCACAAAGCTCAATATGCCATTATCTCAGGCATTACAATACTTACTGATAGCAGAGCTGATCACATTGAGGGATCCTCCTCAGAATACCAACACCTCCTCTCCTCGTTATAATCCTAATGTGAAATGTGCTTACCATTACAATAGCCCCGGGAACGACACCAATAACTGCTAGTCTTTGAAGAATAAAATTCAGGACATGATTGACAACAAAGAAATTGAGTTTGATCCCCCAAAGACCCCCAATGTGATTACAACACCTATGCCAAAGCATGACAAAGGCATCCGTGCTATTGATGATGTTTCATATGTTTCTACTATAGATGAATTGACTACTCCCCTCTACATCATTAAGAAGAATCTGTTGCAAGCCGGTTTATTTCCGGGTTGTATTGAAAGATGTTACTGCTGTGCAGCCCAACCCAATGGCTGCAAGTTGCTGAAAGAAGGTTATCAGTGTCTGATGGACAACCATATAATTATTATTGATAAGATCCCTTCTATTGAGAATTTGTTTCAAGACTTATCCGTAATTTACGACACTCCTATCAGGATCACTGACAAAGGTCCTGTGAAGATTAAGGATAAACCTAGAATGACTCCTCTGATAATCACTGCACCCATACCAATTCCATATTCCTCAGACAAAGTTGTCCCTTGGAACTATGGAGCCGACGTCTACTACCATGGCGTCAAGCAATAGCCATTGACTATTGACAACTATGGTACTGAAGGTGCTGATCCCAACATCGAAAATATTGTTGGGACCAGTAAGGTTACTAGAAGAAGAAGTGTTTTCTCTCTGGAAATCTCTCTGAAAATTGTTGCCACACTAGTTCGAGTTACTTCTACTGGGGCAAAGAACAAATGACTGATCCTGCATAGATGAAGGCACCTAAAGAATTTACCATTGAAGATACCTCTAGGAAAGAGTTGGAGGAGGTATTAAATATTATCCATAAAAGTGATTACAAGATTGTTGAACAGTTGGGACAAACTCCCTATAAAATCTCCATGTTGTCCCTCTTACTGTGTTCTGAAGCCCATACATATGCTTTGGTGAAGTTCTTAAAATCCACTCACATGCCACAAGAAATTTTTTCCAATCAATTTGGAAGTTATGTTGCTAGCCTGACAACTAATAATGGGCTAGGCTTTTTTTATGCCGATTTGGCCCCTGAAGAAAGGAACCACAACAAGGCTCTGTATGTCTCTATTGAATGCAAGGGAACTACCTTTAGCGCATGTATTGGTAGATACGAGTTCCTCGCTGAATGTTCTACCGAAGGGTGCTCTGGACAAGCTTGATTGTGAAGGGGTTGTGCTGAAACCCAGTGATATTATATTCTGAGCCTTTGACAGGACAAAGAGGATGGTACACAGAGAAGTGGATCTTTAGATTTAAGTGGGTTCACAGGTTTTCAATTCTACCTTATATGTAATGGATATCCGACTGGATTATTCTTGTTTACTCGGACGCCCCTGGATTCATGGGGCAGGTGCTGTTACTTCAACCCTACACAAAAATTTGAAATATTCTGTGAAAGGAAAGGTTGTTATGGTTTGCGACGAAGAAAAGTATATGGTGAGTCACTTAAACTCATTCAGGTATGTTGAGATGGACGGAGAATTCATTGAAACTCCTTACCAGACTTTTGAAGTTATCCGTCCTACCGCTACTGAAGACGTTTCCGCTATTTCGAAGATTACCAGGGTTCCATCCAGGATGGCTTCTTTAAAGGATGCTAGAGCTGTAGTAGAAGAAGGTGGTTGCACTACTTGGGGCCAGCTTCTAGACATTACGTATAAATCTGAAAATTTTGGTTTGGGTTTTAATGCAGAAGCTGAGGGTTGTTTGTCGTGCTCGTGCTGGAAGACCACAATTCTGCGTCAGCAACAATGGAGTCAACGCTTTAGAAGATGTTGATAGCGATCATGACCTCGATATCTGGATCTTTCCTACCATCAGCAATGGGCTCAACAATTGGAAGACTGGAGACCGTATCTCACTCTCCTTTATTCAGGAGTAAATTCCATTTTATGTTTCTTATTGCTTTCAAATTTTTGGTTATGTAATTTTGAACATTGACTTTAAGCCTTGTGTCTTACCCGGGGCACAACGGTTCATTTGTTAGGGTTGCCATATTTCATAAGCATATTATCATTCAATAAAAACATTAAACATTTTGCATTAAAATTTTACACTCTTTGTCTTTCTTTATACTTTATTACACTCTCGAAATAGTTATGTGTTCTTACACACGTCCATACAATAAATTGTAGATCCACATCCTTTCTGGATCCCGTTGATAACAATTATGCTTTTTCCACTTACGATTTCGAGAATCCGATCTACCAAGCCGAGGACGAAGGTGAGGAAGATTGTGAAATACTTGGAGAAATTTCTAGACTGTTAGTGCAAGAGGAAAAGGCTATACAACTACATGAAGAGCCAATTGAAGTTGTAAACTTGGGTACTAAAGCAGGCAGGAAATAAGTCAAGATAAGTGCCAACCTAGAGAACAATATCAAGAACAGGTTAATCCAGATGTTACATGACTATATTGAGATATTTTCTTGGTCATAAGAAGACATGTCAGGGCTCGATACTAATATTATGGTTCACTGTCTGCCGATGAAAGAGGGTTATTCTCCAATAAAGCAAAAGGTCCGTCATATGCGTCGTGAGATGTCAGAGAAGATTAATGCTAAGGTTATGAAGAAATTCAACGTAGGTTTCTTAGCAGTTATATCATATCCTCAGTGGGTTGAAAATGTAGTTCCAGTAGATAAGAAGGATGGCAAAGTGATTATGTGTGTAGATTACAAGGATCTGAAAAGGGCAAGCCCCAAAGATGACTTCCTACTTCCGAATATCGACGTTCTGATTGACAACACCGCTCAACATAAATTATTTTATTTCATGGATGGTTTCTCAGGTTATAATCAGATCAAGATGGAACCTGAAGACATGGATAAAAGCTACCTTCGTCACATAGTGAGGCACTTTCTGCTACAAGGTTATGCCTTTTGGGTTGAAGAACGCTGGTGCAACATATCAGTGTGATATGGTTTTCTTTGTTCCATGATATGATACATCACGAGATAGAGGTTTACGTCGATAACATGATAGCCAGGTCTCAGAATGAAAAAGAACATCTTGTCCATTTACACAAGATGTTTGAAAGATTAAATAAGTACAAGTTAAGGTTGAATCCAAACAAGTGCATCTTAGGGTAAGATCTGGTAAACTCCTAGGTTTCGTTATCAGAAGCAAAGGTATAAAAATTGATCCCTCCAAGGTCAAAGCTATTCAAGAAATTCCCGCTCCCTGTACTGAGAAGAAAGTCAGAGGTTTCCTAGGATGACTGAATTATATTTCCAGATTTATTTCTCATTTGACCGCTACTTGTGAGCCGATCTTCAAGTTTCTGACGAAAGATTAGGTAGTGAAGTGGAACGACGACTGCCAAACAACCTTTGACAAAATCAAGGAGTACCTCTAAGAACCTCTGATTCTGATGCCACCAGTTGAAGGACGACCTTTGATCATGTACTTAATAGTGTTAGGGAACTCAATGGGGGTGTGTACTGGGCCAACATGACGAGTCTGGTCGAAAAGAGCATGCAATATACTACCTTAGCAAAAAGTTTACCGATTGTGAAACAAGATACTCACTGCTTGAGAAAACTTGTTGCACTTTGGTATGGGCAGCTGGCCGACTAAGACAATATATGTTGACCCATATACTTTGTTGATTGCTAAATTGGATCCCATAAAATACATATTCGAGAAGCCCGCTCTCTTTGGAAGAATAGCCGGATGGTAAATGTTCTTAACAAAATACAAAATTCAGTACACCACTTAGAAGGAAATTAAAGGAAGTGTACTGGCAGACCACTTGGCTCATCAAGCTGTAGATGACTATCAATCTATGAATTTCGAGTTCGCGGATGATAATATCATGCTAGTTACAGATTGTGAAGAACATGGGCCGTATGAAGAACCTAAGCCATGATCCCGATGGACTATGGTTCTCGATGGAGCTTCTAACGCACTTGGTAATGTAATTGGTGCTGCATTTATCTCTCCTAAGGGTTACCATACGCCCTTCACCGCTAGACTTTGCTTTGACTAAACTAACAACATGGCCGAATACGAAGCATGCATCATGGATATAAAGCTGCTATTGATATGAGAATCAAATTCTTGAGTGTATACGGGGACTTAGCCCTGGTAACGAGTCATATTAAGGGAGAATGGGATACAAAACATCCAAATATCATTTTTTACCGAGAGCATATGTTGACATTAATTCCGTACTTTGAGGAAATCACTTTTGAACATATCCCACGAGAAGAGAATCAATTTAAAAATGCCCTAGAAACCGTGTCATCTATGTTCAAAGTCAGATGGGATAATAAAGCTCCTCAAATTACTATTGAAAAGCTAGACGAACCAGCGTATTGCTACGAAGTTGATACTGATGGAGTAGAGGAAAAGCCTTAGTTTTACGAAGTAAAGAGATACCTCGAGGATTACGAGTACCCAGGGGAGGTGTATATTAATGACAAGAAATTTCTATAGATATTCTCTGCTAAGTTCTTCCTGAGCAACAAAATTTTGTACAAACGCAACCATGATTCGACTCTGCTTCACTGTATGGACAAGAAAGAAGCTAAGAAAATTATGGAAGATATACACGAAGATATATTTGGTACTCATTCAATTGGGAATACGATTCTAATAAGATTCTGAGAGCACGTTATTATTGGTCGTCTATGGAAAGTGATTTCCATCACCACTCCAGAACCTGTCACAAATGCTAGATCTATGCTGACAAAGTACATGTGCCACCTGGTTCCTCTGAATTTCTTGAATTCTCCTTGGCCATTTGCAATATAGGTAATTGACATGATTGGATAGATTAAACCTAATGATTCTAATGGACACCACTTCATCCTCGTCATTATTGATTACTTCACAAATTGGGTGGAAGCAGCCTCATTTGCCTCTGTTACAAATAATGTAGTGGCCCGATTCATTAAGAAGTACCTCAACTTTCAATATGGAATGCAATAAAGGATTATCAAGGACAATGGTACTAATCTTAACAACACTATGATCACAGAACATTACATGCAGTTCAAGGTTAAGCACCATAATTCTTCTTCGTATCGACCGAACATGAATGGCGCAGTGGAAGCCGCCAATAAGAACATCAGGAATATTATAAAGAAGATGAAGGTGTCATATAAAGATTGGCATGAGATGTTAGCATTTTCTCTTCATGGTTATCACACTTCAGTACGGATATCAACTAGGGAGACCCCATTCTCCCTAGTCTACAGTATGAAGGTTGTCTTACCTATCGAAGTCCAGATTCCTTCTCTACGGATTATGAGAGACGCCGATTTAGATGAAGACAAGTGGATTCATACTAGATTAGACCAGCTAAATTTTATCAAAGAGAAAAAGTTTATGGCTGTTTGTCACGGTAAGATGTATAGGAAGCGTATGATCAAAGCTTTCAACAAGAAAGTCAAACATCGGGTATATCAGGCTGGTGACTTGGAAATAAAGCGCATCATCCTACCACAAGGTGATCCCAGGGGAAAATAGACTCCCACCTATGAATGGCCATTTGTAATTGTAATACGGTGGGAGAAATGCCTTTTGGGTTTTGCATTTTATCGCAAATGTTGCGGATAACAAGAGTTGCCACCGAATTTTCTTTTATCCAATAAAGGAAAGGGTGAAAAGAACAAGAAAGACCTTTTAAGAATTTTCTGAGTAAACGGGGTAGGTTATGAAAAGGTAAGGTGTTAGCACCCTTTTCATCCGTATTTTTCTATGGGCTCTTAATTGCTAGCTCACTTTTTGGAAATGCTTTGTGCTTGTGTATGTTTGAAAATATTTTGAAAATGCCTAAGTGCGAAAATTTTGTAATAATTCTCATATCGTTGAGAATGTATACAAAATGTTTGTTTTTGAAGATATTTGTGAAAGAAAGTGTTGTTTTGTGAAAATATGTTTTGTTTTGAATAGTTTGTGAACAAGCGACTACGAGCATTTTACCTACTAAAAAAGTCTTTGTTCTTTTCCTCCTCCTTTAGATAGTGGTACCCTACCAATAGTTAGTAGGAAGCTCTATCGTTGGATGTGAGGGACAGGCGCGGGTCATCGTACAATCATAGAAGGCAACTTGTAGGACGCTTTAGCAATTTTCATAAAGGGCTAAGATCGTTTACCAAAGGTAACATCGAAGGGTCATCGAGGGTCTGTTTTATCCAAATGCAACAAGCGAGGTTACCCTAAAGGTGCGCGTGTGCGAAATGTTTTAATTTCAGTTAATTTATCTTGGATTTATGGTTATCTAACGTTTTGTTTTAGATCTTGCCATACAATCCTATTAAACTAACAGAAATAAGAAAAGCAGTAAATGACAGAAATTAAATGTCCTACGCTTTTACATAGCTTCGGGAATGGGGGTACAAATTTATGAATGGGGAGAAAAATAATGTAAACCCTATTTTATCTATTACATCATTTAACAGTTACATAATTATGAAAATAACGATGCAAAAAATAAACAAACGCGCAGAGATGGTGAAAAGGAAAAGAAATTTAAAACCTAAGAAATTCTAATATTTTTGGTATTTTATTTATAAAAATATTTTATAGTGTAAAAATAAAAAAACCCTAATTCTAATTAATTTACAAACTACGTAATAAAATAAAACAAAATGTGATTTAATTAAAAATTTTATTTATAAAAATTAAATTAATTAATTAAAAATCTAATTTAATATTTTTTGGGATTTTTTCACATGATCATAAAATATAAATTAAGAGTGTGAAAAAAAATTAGCTCAAAAAGACTAAATTTGATTGCAAAAAGAATTAAGTGAAAATGATGAAAATAAGTAGCAACAATGAAGTTAAAATGATGAAATTATGCAAAAGGGTACCACTGGGGCTGGAACCTAGATCCTTCTAGTTATACGCGTGCATGTTTTACCAATGGGGTGGTTATTTCATCCAGTTATGAAACATCCCCAAATAAATATATTATAAAACAAGTTTGAGAAATTTGAAATTGCCATATCACCATCTTCTTCCTTCGCGCGCTAACGACACATCAACAACACCATTGTTGATTTTGCAAATCCTTCATTTCTCAACCAAATAGAAAGTTGTAATGACCAAAAATGCTTGATTTTTAGCAAGGAATCCGACCATATAATTTTCAAAAGCTATATATTAAAGATTGAAACGAATTTTTCTCAATACCAAATTGAAACCCTAACAGTTCAGAAACTTCAGTTCCAAAATTCTCATGACATAGTTAATTATAATGGAATTTAAGGACATGGTTAGCTTTAGAGTGACGATATCTACATTTCTCTTTAGGGAATTTATGCCAATGATACTTGTACGAAGATATCACAGTTTGGAAAACTTGCCTCTTGAAGTTAAAACTTAAAACGCGTATGGATGCTTCCAGGTGAAAATAAATGATGCCAAAAACTTCCTTGGACCTCCCTGAATGTGTTCCAATGCTTATATTTCCTTGAGACTCAATGAATCATCCTCCCCAACTCAATGTGCAGATCTCGGGTTTGAGAATGGAAGATGATGATGGAGATGTTCCATAAGTTGTTCAGGTGTTTGTACAACTTCTATATGATGTACCTAAGGTGTTTGGATGATAAAAGAGGAAAATGCACGAGTGAATTTGAAGTTGGATGTTGGAAGCTCCAAATGTGTAACAATGGTGGTTTTGATTTTGATTTTGGGTTAGAGGTGTTTCAGGGGTGAATGGAAGTGATGAACAACTTCTAAATGATGTTTAGAAAGTGTTTGGATGATTGGTTTTCACAGAAAATGAAACGGTTTGAAATTTGAAGAAATGGACTTTGAGCTTCAAACTTGGAAAAATGTTTCTATTTCTGGTTTTGGAGAGATTGAAGGAGTGTTTAGGCTGTGAATTCGTGTTTTGGACTGCAAATGAACCCTATATTTATAGGGAAAGGTTAGAGGGATTGTGCTGGTTGCAATATGAAGATGTCAAGTTATGGCTTGGTTGGAAGTAAAATATCAATTTATGGTGAATATGGTGGTCTCAAGGATCAAGTACAAGTGTGATCTGATGTTTGTTGGGTGCAGGGAAGTTGCTTCTTCTCTTTAGGATGGAGTGTGATCAGAGGAAACAAATGAGGAGCCCAATGCATTGACTTTTGCAAAAAGCTTTCTTTATAAGAATGGCAATGTTGCCTTTATGCCATTAATGGAAAATTATCTTGGATAAATCTTGAATCAAGTGGATAATAGACATAAAGCAAGTGAAATCAACTGATTATAAATATATTTTTGGGTTTAGAGGCCTGCAAAGTGAGATATCTAGGCATGATTATGAGATTTGATCTTATAGCCACCAAATAAATGACCTCTAAATCAAGTAAAAATGCCAAAATTCAATTCTTCAAAAGTCTCATCTCAAACATTATCTTTTATTGATCTTGGACATTTTGAAAAGATTAGAACAAGATCAACAACTTTCATGTTGACCACTTTGGCTAATTCAAAAGGGAAACTAGTGAAAATTGGCCAAGAAGTTGAGATGAAAAGTTGATCCAAAATATTTCTAAGTGTTGGATAAAAAGTATTAGAACTTCATGGGCCCATATATCTTAATCCAATCACTTTTTTAGGATCATCCCACATTAACAAAGTTGTAGAATTCATTAATCCCTACAACTTTCGTGTTGAAAGTTTTCCTTGAATCAGTTTGTGTCTTGAGGAAACTTGCTTGTGAAGTTAGGGTTTTCTAAGTAGAAAATACTTGAATTTTTTCTAAGTACTTGAAAATCTTCATACTTTGACTTTTGTCGACTTTCTTAATATTCTTGATTTTGTTTATTCTTGATGATCAAACTTGATAATTTGTAATGTTTTGATGATTCTTGATTTTGAATTCCAATGTTTACCAAAAAGTCAAAGTTTGACTTTTGTGTGACTGTTGACTTTTTATCAATTTATTCAATTCGTAAACTATAAATCACTTGTATATTTGGAAATATCTTGAGCTATGTAATTAGGTCAAGATGTTGTATTGGATCCCTTGATATCATGCTTTAAACCATTAGGTCATGCACTAGGCCAAAAGTCAATGATTTGTCATCTTTAATAAAAAACTCTAATTTTTTTGACCTTTGATGATTTAAGTGCTTTCCTTGAGGAATCATGATCAAACCTTGATGAAATGATGAATATCACCTCAAAATGTTGATGTTGACAAAAAATCTTGAAGTTTGACTGTATGTTGACCATAGTTGACTTTTTACCTAATATAGTTAACTTTCAATCTTTTGAGCCATTGACTGAGCAAACATGTGATGCAAGACTTGAAGCATGACATAAGAATTATTGAGGACCCATGATGAACCATGAAAGTCATCTGAGACCCTTATAACCCAATCTTCCTTGAGAAGAATAAAACACTAGTTGTAGACCCTTGCTTAGGAGGAGGTTTGACTAGTCAACTCTTGAGTAGCTTTGAGTATTTGAGACCTTTGTGAGAATGTGTAATATGGTGGGAGAACTAACTTGGTTGTTATGAGTTTGATCGCAATTTTTGCGGATAGCGAGAGTCGCCACCAACTTTTCTTTTATCCAATAAGGAAAGGGTGAAAAGAACAGGAAAGACCTTTGAGATATTTTCTTGAGTTCGGGGGGTAGATTATGAAAAGGGAAGGTGTTAGCACCCTTTTCATCCATAGTTATCTATAGTCTCTTAGTTTCTTGCTATATCACTTTTGAAAATTGCTTTGGTTTAAATGTGTTTGTGGTGGGGTTTGAAAGTATTTTTGAAAAGCGCTTTCGTGTTGAACCTTTGAAAAATATTTCATGTTTTTGAAAGTGTTTGGTGTATTTTGAAAGATGTTTGTTTTTTGAAGATGGAACGTGAGCAAGCAACTAAGAACGTTCTACCTACTTAAAAGTATTTTATTCAATTCTTCTTTCCTTTAATATTTCTATCTCGCCATTGATGGTAAGTAGCCTTATCTTTGGATGTGAAGGGACGGGCGTGGGTCATCGTATAGTCATAAAATGAAATATTGTGAGATATCTTAGAATTTTTCTTAAGGGTCTAAGATCATTTGTAAGGCAACATTCGCAGCGTCATCGATGGACTTTGATCTTGTATTTTGTTTGTTTTTGCTAAGATGTTCACATGCGTAACATGACCATTTTTAAGGCAACAAAGTGGAGTAAACCCTAGAGGTGCAAAGTGTGCAAGTGTATTGTATTTCATGCTTGAGTTTATATTGGATTAGGGTTTTCTAAATATTGATTTTATCTTTCCATGCAAACTCTAATTTACTAACCTTTATATTAAAGCGATAAATTACGGAAAATAAATGTTCTACGCTATTACATCATTTGGGGATGGGGTGTACAAATATACAAATGGGGATGGCAAGAAATTAAATCCTAATTATCTATTAAACCATATTGAACTTGAATAAATGAACAATAATTGAGATAAATAATATACAAGAAGGCGAAGAGACAATGTATAAGGTAATGAATGGAAAATAAATGAATTGCTTGGTTTTTTTAAAAAAGTTTTATTTTAACCTAATAAACTAAAAAAGAAAATGATTAAATAAAATAAAAATAAATTAACTTAAATTAGAAAAGAAAATATTTTTAGTGTCTTTATGAAAAGATTTTTAATATTAACTAAAATAGCATAAAATTAAATTAGGTTAAGAGAAACCCTAAATTCTAAGTTACTTTGAATTAAAAAAAGAAAATAAATAAACCTAGTTCTAATTATTAAATTAATTAAGAAAAAAGAAAATAAACAAAGTTTGTAAAAAAATTTGTTTGGTCTTAAAAATAAAATAAATATATAGTATAAATAAGTAAACTATTTTTAGGCCTTTTTTATTAATGAAATAAATATTATGATACTATTAATAATAAATAAAATAAATAAATGAACAAACAAATGAAATAAATAAAATGAGTCACGGGGTGAAGTTTGAATTTGGAGTGTTTTTGTGAGTAAAACAATTTTTGGTACTAGGCCTGACCCATTAGAGTTTTGTTTGAAAAGAGCATAGGAAAAATAAAATAACCATTGGGCCAGGGTGTTGTGATGTAATCAGGGGGTCAACATGTAGCAAAAAGAGAGGCCCAATGCTTCAAAGGCCCAACGCGCACGTATGAAGCAAAATGAAAGAAAAGAATGAAAAAAATATGAAAAATGGCAGCCCTAGGGCTCGAACCCACGCGCCTAACATAATATATGTGCTTCCTTACCACTGGGGTGACTATACATCTGGTATTATAAACAGAATCATATATATATATATATATATATATATATATATATATATATATATATATATATATATATATATATATATATATATATATATTACAAATCAAGTCCATGGCCTGAACTTTATCTTCAACCTCACGCCCAGCCAGACCAACTGCAATTTACTCATTTCTCAACCAAAATGGAAAATGTAAACATGAAAGTTATGGAAAATTTCATCACGATTCCAGAAACGTAAAGAATTAAAACTATAAATCAAAGATGAATGAGAATTTTATTGGCCCTAATGTGAACCCTAATTTTTCCAGATATTTCAATCTCAAAATTCACTAAACTCAGGCAATATAAATGAAAACTATGGACATGGCTAGCTTCAGGGAAATGATGTCTACATTTTGTCTTTGAAAATGGAAGCCTAACAATGGCTATATGAAGAGTTGAAAGTTCAGAAAATTACCTTCAAAACTGGAAATCGTGAAATGAGTTAGAGGACCTTTCAAGGTGTTGTGATGATTGGGTTAGCTTCCTTGAACCTTCAGGAAGCTAATGCAATGATTAGTTTATGTTGAGGATGGCCGGAATGGTCTGAAGAAGTCAAGATGCAATGCCCTGTTTTTGAAAATGGAGGTCGGTGAAGATGGTGTTAAAGTTGGATAACAGGTGTTGGGTTTTTTTTTATGTATGATGTTTAGAAGCTTTAGGAACCAAAAGGTCAAGAAACGCACGAGTAGATTTGAAGATTGGGTTAAAAACTCAAAAATGATAAGTTTTGAGGTGTTCTTGGTGATTCTCTGTTTTAGGGTGTTTCAGGGCTTGAGAATTCGTTTGTTAGCTTTCAAATAGTGCATGTATTTATAGGCAAGAGGTTTCAAGTGTTATAACAACTCAAAATTTCAATTCTCAAGTTGTGGCAACTTTGCTTGTTTTTGAAGTAAACATGACAAACATCTTCCCAAGACTTGTACCCTGCTATCTAGAGTGGTTGCAAACTTTAAACACGTTCTTCTGACTTTGTAGAGGAAACTTGTGAAAAGAGAATAAGTTAGAGGCTCAATGCAAGTTGACTTTGTGATTAAAGTCACTTTTCAAGAATGGCAATGTTACTTTCTTCCAAAAATGGATAAATCTTTTGGAAGATGACTCTAATCCTTGGATCATGGATCTAACAATTGTTTAAAACATTAATTATGGAGTGGCAAACAAGTTTGAGGCCTGAAAAGCAAAGATTATGCAGCCTAGCATGGATTTCGTTCATGTTCATCCTAAAAATGTGCTTTGTAAAACAAGAATGAAACCCTAACTTCTTGCCTTCGATTCACCTTGCTCAAGAATGGTCTCAAGGAGTTCTTGGACTTTTTAGAAAGCTTGTAACATGCTCTAAAACTTTCATGCTGTAAATGTTTGAAAATTCAATTTGGAACTATGTGAAACTTGGTCAAGAAGTTAAGTCAAAAATCTGCCTAACTAGGGTAAAATTTCACCAAGTGTTTTTATTTCATGGACATGTCTTTATGAATTTATAACTTAAAATCCAAGAATTTAGAGAAAAAGTTATGTCCTTCAATGTTTTAGATCTCATTAAGATCTACAACTTTCATGTTGGAATTTTTCTTTGAATCATCTTACATCATGGTGAAAATTTGGCACAAAGTCATGAAAAAAGGTTAACTTTCCAACACTTAGAAAAATTTCTAAGTCTTAGAATTTTGACTTTTCAAAGATGATTTTGAATTTTTTATTTCTTGATGAACAATATTCATATTTTTTCATGCCTTGATGAAATATGATTTTTGAAACTTGATTTCAAAAAAAGTCAAAATTTGACTTTTCAGTGTATCAGTTGAATTTTCATCAGTTGATTGAATTTTAACTATCAATCAATCAATCTTTGGGGAATGCTTTAAGCCATGCCATTAGGTAAAAAGGATGCATTTGAATCCTTGATATCATTTCTCAAACCAAAAAGTCATGTGTTAGGTCAAAAGTCAAATATTGAACCTTCTCAGTCAAAACCCTAATTTTGACCATTTTGCCCTTTTGATGATCTGATCAAATTTCTTGAGGAATTGTGATCCAAACTTGATCAATTTCCATATATGAATTAAAAATGTTAATATGAATAAAATTTTTTGAAGTTTGACTGTAAATTGACCATAATTCACTTTTTCCCTAATATAGTTGATTTTAGGTCAATTGATCAATTGACTGAGCAAAAATGTGATCCAAAACTTGAAACTTGTCATGAGCAATATTGGGAGTCCAAAATATCCGTGAAAGTCATATGAAGCATTAAAAGTCCAATTGTCCTTATCAAAACTTGTTGCACCCTAAAATTTACCCTCTTGATTTTAGAATTTTTAAGCTTATATTTCATCATAAACATCATATTGTATTACATTTATACATTGTGATGGAATCAAAGTATTGAGTTATCAAGTTTTCCTCAAGCTTTGGAAGTTGATTGTATTGACAAGTTGCTCAAGGAAAGCCTTACTATCTAAAACTCAAGATCTTTCAAGCCCAAAGGTATCACATATCTCAAGATATCTTATCCACCTCATTGGATCATCAGAAGATTGAGTATTGTGTTGTTTATAAGGAGAATCACATCCTTTCGATTCATCAGTAAGAATTAAGGCTTTGCCAAAATTGGAGTAATTGGGGTCTAGATGATCCAAGTATTTAAGCATCATTCTCTTATCATCATTGGAATCAATTTTGTTTAAGGATTCTCTCATAATGCCCAGTGGAATTAGGGTTTTGAAGCTTGATTAGCTATCTCTTAATGCAGAGTGAAAAACTAGGGTTTGAGTTTTAATCATGTATTCTTTGGAATTTTGAGTGTAAACTCTTTACATAGCCTCTATGTGTTTGGAATATCATATGTTTGAAGTTTTGTTTACCAATTTTGGAGAGAAGTGGTTCAATTGAATCAAAGGGGCAAAATAGTCATTTTACTCAAAAGTTAACAAAGTCAAAGTTGACCAAGTGAACTTTTGGTCAACATGAAGCATTTGACATGTATTTTCATGTGGGATGATCATTGATGATTGATTTTGATGAGAATTGCAAGTTTGAGAAGTTACTTGGATTTGAAGTTATCTTGATGATTGAAAATTTCACTAAGTATTCTTGATTTTTGCTTGACTTTGCAAGGGCATAACTTTCTCATTTTTCAGGGAAGTTTGGTGGTTCTTTTTACCAATTTAAGAGGGGAAAAAGATCTACAAGATCCCATAGGGGAAAAACACACTTCTTACTCAAAATCAAAAGTTATGAGCCTTTGAAGTTTAGGGCAAGTTAGGCATTTTTTGAGGCATCTTGGGCATTTGGCCAGGCAAGGCAAGGCATTTGGCTTAGGCAATTCATAAAACATTTGGTGACATTCCTGTAATTGTTGATTCAAGGCATAATTCAAAAATTTTCCTTGAAAGCTTCTCAGAAAATTTGGAATCACTAAATTTGGTTTAAAATCAAAGAAGTTATGATTTGAGGAAGTTAGGTGTCAAAACCGGACATTCATATGGCTCTCTTTGATTTCCTTCAGCTTGGACTAGTCGAAGTGACTTTGTGAGCTGGTAGAAGCTTACTTTCTCTCTCTTTGATTTCCTTCAACTTGGAGCAGTCGAAGTGACTTTATCGGCTGGTCGAAGCTTCCTCCTGCTCTCTTTTATTTCCTTCAGCTTGGACCATTCGAAGTGAATCTGTGAGCTGGTCGAAGCTTCCTTTTGCTCTCTTTTATTTCCTTCATCTTAAACCAGTCGAAGTGACTTTGTGGTCTGATCGAAGCTTCCTCCTGCTCTCTTTGATTTCCTTCATCTTGGACCAATCGAAGGGACTTTGTGGGCTGGTCGAAGCTTCCTCCTTCTCTCTTCGATTTCCCTCAATTTGGACCAATCGAAGTGTTACCTTATAGGCAGGCCATCACGCACAGTCTTGAGCAAGTTGGCATGAGTTGCCCAGGAATCCTAAGCCTCATATCTTTCTCATATTTTCGTCATTTCTTTTGAACCTCGACTTGTTTCAAAACTTACGGCATGTTCTTTAATTGGCTCAAGGAAAATTTGAGAACGCACGAGCCAATTTTCTATGGCCTCAGTCGGAAGTCAGCTGACTTTTGGTGCATGTATGGGTTGCAAATTTCAGATTTTGTGCACCCTTCAATTCTGTTTGGTTTTAAGTTGATATTGCACATACTTGGCACGAATTGGACACCTCATTTCTTATTTCTTTTGGCCAAGCAATCACACTTTCCTTGACTTCCCATGATTTCTACATTTTTCCCCAAAATTGGTAACTTTCACCTCAAGCAAAATCAGTCCCATGTGCAATCCTTGCTACCTTACCCTCTCACACTTTGTTTGCCTCACTCATACAACTTATAACTCATCAAAACACAAGAGAATATTCATCAACGCAACACAAAATGCAAGCACATACTCTCACACTCTCACTTGCCCGTTTTGGCCAAATTGACCTCCAACGGATTTGTGTGAGCTATGACCTTATTGCCCTCACTCTAAACATTTTATATATATATATATGGCTTAAGCTTGCCATTCTCTCAGACACGCACTGCATCGAAGGAAGCATCTCAGAATTTCCTCATTTCTCTTTCTCTGCAAATTGAATCGAGCAAGCCTCGTGCTTCACTCCAGTCCTCATTTCTCCACTTAAACACATTCAGTGAAGTAAGAGGATCAATTTAGAAGCATTGGAAGTCAACTGGAGTGAAGGACTCGATTATTCAGATTCTGAGTTGAAGTGAGTTCACTCAACTTTGATTCTTGAGATGTATCTATTTATGGATGAATTTGAGCATGAATACTTGCTTGTTGATGTTATGTGAATGTTTCTGAAGTTGTTTGAAGTTTGATTTAAGGTATTATGTTTGTTTGAGATCCCTGCAACTCTAATTTTCAGTGAGTTTTTAGTCATTTTGTGCTTAGATTTCTATATCCATGGCTGCCTATTTGATGTGATTCGAATTACGTTTAATTCCTTGCCATGTTAGCTTTGATTTGCACTTGATTTGGTGAATTATGGTTGAGAAATGAATTTGTATGATTGATCTGAACTTGAGGTATGAGTCTGAATATCGCGCGAATTTTTGTTTTGTTCAAAGGTTGAAGATGATGTCCTGGCTTGATCTGGTCCGTTGGATCTACTTTTTGAATTTTGTTTCATATTTGAATTTTAATTGATTTCTGGATTTTATTTGCTTGATCAAAACTTGATGAAAAATTCTGAAAAAATTCTTGAAACTTAAAAATAATATTACTGACCTAGTATATTTTTTCAGAATTTTTGGAAACGCTTTGATTTGTTTAAAAATTCGTCTGATTAATTAATTGTTTGTTTGATTTTCAATTTTATTTTGATTTTCCTTTGATCCAAAAATTCATGGATGTTTTTTTCTAATGCTAATATTTGAATATAATTTGGGTTAGATATTTTTCTGACTTTTGATTAGAATTTTGTTTTGAAATGTGAATATTGGTTTAATTGTTTAATGGTTTAAATTTTGATTTAATTTTTTACTCTTCTTTAATTCTAAAAAAAATATGAAAAATAATTTTTCTGACTTTAGAGTTTTCTCTATTTTTTATGATTTTAGTTTGAATTGTTTATAATGGGAACTTGACTAATCAATAATTGAGTTTATTTTCTAAATAATTAGGATTTTGATAATTCCCTTTTTTGTTTTGATTCCAAAAACCAACTCTCCCTGAGTTTCAATTGAATTCAACTGTTGTTTGAAGTTCATAAATGGATTGAGGATCTTAAAAATATTTTTATTGAATTATTTGAAAAGGTTTGGTATTTTGCATTGATTTATTTTTAAAACTTGTCTAGATTGGTGGTTTCACCAACTAGTTTCGATGTTTGAAGCTTGATTGATCCTTTTCTCATCCATCCGTGAACTTAAAACATGTTTGCTGACTTCTATATATCTCAAAGATGCTAAGAAATTTTTTGTTTGAATTATGGAAATCCTTTTCTATTTTTGATCTATTTTTGAAGTAAAAATTACCAATAGATGTTAAATTCTTTGTTGCAATTTATTTGATGGCCAATGAACTTGTGGGAGGCCTGTAGTTTGGCACTTAATGATCATATTGCTTATGTTTTCTCGCATAAATTCAAGTCAATCCTCTTGACTTCTCATAATTGGTTGATGAGCACTTTTTGATCCATACCTCCTAAGTGATGTTCTTGTGTGAATTTTGCTTTAAATTTTGAATTTTTTGCCTAGAGTTTGAGGTTATCAAATGACCAATGATGACATGTTTGGGAATGATACATAAAAGATAGTCTCATAAAGAATTGATATCACTTGACCTCTAATGTTTTAACCATCTCATCTGATTATGATTTTGGTGTTCAATCTTTACTTTTCTTTTGAATCTTTGAGGTACATTGAATGCACTTGTGCAACATACTTTATAATAAAAATTTTAAACTCTTGATCATATCATCATAGAATGTTATAAGCTTAATTTCAAGTCTTTGGATGGTTTAAGTCTTCTAACTTTATCTTTGTTTGAATTCCTTTCCTTGCTAACTTATGATCCAAGCTTTGTGATACATTTTGTGGTACCCCTCTTTTGTTATGCTTGTGAAGCATAATGAAGTGAATACGTATGGATGTGTAGTGGTTTCTACTGACCTCCAAGGTCTTTGTTTGTATTCTTCTTTTACTCCTTTGATCCTTGATTGATATTTACTTGTCAATTCAACATGGTGACAAGAAAGGAGCAACAATTCTTTAGTTTTGACCTAATTGTTACATGTGCCTACTTGATGCTTCTTATATCTACTATTTATATGCTTTGCTATCATTTACTTAAATTTCTTTGTCATATCATCATCCATCCTTTATTGGTTCATCATTTCTCTTTGAAATCACTAATTTGTCTGTCGAATGTGCAAGGTACTATGAGGAAAGTTTTCCATTTTTACTTGATGCTATAGTGTTCCACTTTATTTGTGAAACATAATTGGTTGTGATTGAACCATTCTTGTGCTTTGTATATTTGTTATTCTTTTGCAGGATATATATGTGATTGTAGTTGTTATACATCACATGTGGGATATGTTCATATTTGAAGCCTCAGTGCATATATTTGATGGCGTAATTTCTGACCTGATTTATTTACTGATGCTAGCTTGCTTGAAGTTCTCTGGGTTTCTTTTTCTTGCTCATTTACTATGGATAATTATCTATTTGGTATTGCACTATTTCCTTTCTACTGTTTCTCCTCCTTATTACTTTCTATTGCATGATGGGATCTCCGTTGCTGATATATGTCAGGAGTCCCTCTGGTTTATTTAAAGACCCGTTTAAGGAGATTCCGCATATGTGCCTTGCTTGCTACTCATGTTTGTACACTTGTTTGTTTACTTGTTTGGTATTTACCATACTCCCTTAGGATTTCTCGATTAGAGTAGCTTTCGAGCTAGACCTTAGGATAGGAATCCATGCATGCTAACATAGGGTAGAAACTTCCCCTTTTCACCCTCGACCTAAGGGTCAATCATTGTATGATAACATTAGGGATAAAGATTAGGGTAGTATCCCTTAGTTGTTTTCTTTTATTTGCATATTGCATCTTAAAACTAAAACCTCTTCTTGTAAAATTATAAAAACATCTCTAATGAACTTAAATCCTTCTTCCAGGTAAAAAAATACAAACTAATCTTAATTGTTTGTGCGCCTTTTGATTTTGTATTAAACTTTGTCAATTGATGTTTTGCCATCCTTTCCATGATATTTTCTAATCTTTTCGCCAATGTTTCGCCATCGCACATGTTTGTTATCCTACTTTGATTCTTAATATCATTGTTAGGTGTGATGTTTTATCATCTGGATTGTTGATGTTTCGCCATCTTTACCATGTTATCTTTCTATCTTTTAGCCGATGTTTCGCCATTGCATATGTTTGTAACCGATGTTTCGCCATCGCACATGTTTGTTATCCTACCTTGATTTTCAATATCATTGTTAAGTGTGATGTTTTATCATCTGAGTTATTGATGTTTCTCCATCTTTGCCATGTTATCTTGCCATCTTTTAGTCGATGTTTCACCATCGCATATGTTTGTTGATGATGTTTTTTCCATCGCACATGTTTGTTATCCTACGTTGATTCTTAATATCATTGTTAGGTGTGATGTTTTATCATCTGGATTGTTGGTGTTCATCATCTTTGCCACGCTATCTTGTTATCTTTTAGTCGATGTTTCACCATCTCATATGCTTGTTGCCAATGTTTCGCCATCGCGTATGTTTGTCATCCTACTTGGATTTTTAATATCATTGTTAGGTGTAATGTTTTGTCATCTTGTCTGACATTTTTCTATCATGCTGACGTTTTATCATCTTATCTGAGTTTGTGTTACCATGTGATGTTGTGTCATCCCTTTTTTTGTTGCTTTATCATCGCTATTGATGTTTTGGTATTTTATCTGATGTTTGCCATCTTGACTGTTGCTTTTGTCTTCTTAATTAAAAAACACAAACCAACCAAAATATATGAGCCGAACTACGGCTGCTCTGATTTCTTAAAAGGGATACGTAGGCATTAGGGTAGGGCCCAAGCAAGCACAAATTTTATTTTCCCTACATTCTTCTCTCCCTTATTTTGCATGCATTCCCTGTACATCCTAGATATAGATCCTAACACACCTTTAGATTAGAATAAACAAGAGTGGATATTATATAGTACTACTGGCGTGTGGGGTGCTAATACCTTCCCCTTGCGTAATAGACTCCCTTACCTGATCTCTCGGTCGTTTGATCATGATTTTACCCTTCTCAGGTTTTCTCGATGTTTACCTTTCTCCTTAGTGGGATAAAAGACGTTCGATGGCGACTTCATTGATTTCATTATCGGATGATGGTTCGGCCGGTTGTTCCAGCTGGCGACTTCACTGGGGACAGATTGACCTATTGTTGGTCCATCCCGAAGTCAATCCTAGCTCTTGTTTGTTGTTTTCTTTGGGTGTTTATTTATTTCCAGTTTTGTATATACTGTTTGCATATGTTTGTGCATGCATTTTACCGCTTTCCATATATTTGGTTATCTGTTGTGCCAGATCTGCTTTCATGATGGGTGGGTGTTACACGAGGTAAAAGGCCCAATACCTAGGCCAAGTGACAACCATATGAACCTTAGGAATAGAGTGGAACATGAACGGCTAGTCGACTTTGGTTTGCTAGTGCGGTCATGTCGTCCATGCTCAGATGAGATTACAAATGGGGTGCTATCGTTACACATAGGTGTTTCAATGATAGTGGCTTCAGGCGTACCAATGATTCTGAGTTACCCTTGCCTTACCCTGACATAGTTTACACCTGTGAGCGAGGAGGGAATTTTGATTCTTATAGGTATCGTTGGTGACTCTTTTTTGTTGGTAACTGAATTTCTAAAAAGTGAAGACTGGCTATTTTACAAAGTTCTGGATCTTTGTTTCCCAACATATTCAGAACAACACAGCAAATACCTTAATTCATATGTGTTTGCATCACAACATGGTATATTTATTTTTCTAAAAAAAAATCCAGAAAAAGTATGTATGTATAATTCACATATGCATGTTATTTCCAGGTTACTTAGAAGTTGTCATCAAGATGAATAACAACATGAGCACAAGTGCAGAAACTCTTAGGAAGAACGCTGTCTATCAGTTTATGTTTTCTGGGGGTCGATTGCGAGAGTTGGGAGCCCATGTGAATGGTCCGAATGAAAACATTTTTAGGAAACGGTATGGGAACTTATTGTCATTGGTGAATGATTTTTATGAGGAATGAGCGTTAAGAGTGCTACTTCAGTTCTACGATCCACAACTACGTTGTTTTACTTTTCAAGATTACCAACTAGCACCAACCCTTGAAGAGTATGCATATATTCTTGATATAAAGGTAACAAACATTATTCCTTTTGCTTAAGCACCTGAAACTCCCAACTACATGGCTATCACCAAAGCTCTTTATTTGATTGTTAGCAAAGTGGAAGGCAATTGGATCAAGAAATGTGACATGCATGGTATATCTCGGGATTATCTGATAAACAAAGCCAAGGGATTTGCAGAAGAAGGAAAGTGAACGACTTTCAATGCATTACTGGCCGTGTTAATTTATGGTTTAGTCCTCTTACCTTTGGCAGAAAGGTTGGTGGATTTGGCAGCAATTTGTGTCTTTATGAATGACAATCCGGTACCGACATTCTTAGCTGATACTTACTATCTTATTCATTCTCGGCATGGTAAGAGAGGGGATAAGGTATGCGATACAAATCTACTTTGCAAATGGTTCATGATGCACATGCCTACCAGGGGATCGTTTGTCGACACTGCTGAGACATCTCTTTAGGCCCCACGGATCATAGGACTCACTTCTTACGACATTGTCTGGTACAACATGGGAATTTTGAAGGAGTTCATTACGAGTTGTGGTGAGTTTCCTAATGTTCCACTTATGGGAACCAGAGGTTGGATCAACTATAATCCCATCTTAGCACATCGTCAATTTTGATTTGTAATGACAAATGGACCTACTGAACAAGAGGTGAGGGAAACTGTTTATTTCGGCGAAGGAGGAAATGCTGCTAGGTTTGAAAGAGTAAAAGTCGTCTAGAAACACATTCATTGAATAAGAAAGCATTCTTTTGATAGAAATGGAGGTGTGGATCTTGACGCTTATTGAAAATGGATTCAGAGTCAGGTGAAGTTGTTGTTGTTGCCTTATAAGAGGGAAGAACCATTGTACATGCAACTTGTGTATGATCCGGAGGATGATCATCTTTCTCAGTGTAGGATGTCTTATAAACAATCCACACCAGGAGAATCCGAAGTTGTACCAATGGCATGCCTCAAAAACGCCAAAGCTGAGAATATTAAGCTACAAGTTGATCTGGAAGATAAAATATTGAACTTTTCTTTGCTTTACAAGAAAAGAAAAGACTCTGGAGGGAGAATCAGGAGAAATATCGTCTAATAGAGGGTCGAGGATCATGTGAACAGTCAAAGAGGTCAAGGATTAAGAATTCCAGCTTAACTAATCCTCGGGATAATACCCTTTTGAAAAATCAACAAAGGATTAAGAGTCTTCAAGTAGAAGAAACAAAGTTAAAAGTATGTCATGGAAAAAAGGTTAAAGAACTAGAAAGGAAACTCAATGAAGTCAGATTGCAAGATCAGAAACACGAAGAGAAAATGGCTCGAGTGATGTAAGAAAATGCTAAGCTCAGAAATCAGATAGAATAATTGGAAAAATGCACCAATACCTATTTCTTTGCTAGAATGCAAAAGATGTGATCACTTTCTAGAGCAATATTAGTACTTAGAAGAACAACTACTCCGAAAGGATGAAGTGATTAAAGGCCATGTTGAAGAGCGCAACTGCTCAAGGACAAGACAACTATTCCAAGAGACCAAGGAGTGGAGTGAGGAGCACTTCCAGGAGGAGGGACTTTTATTTCATGTTGGGATGGGGGACCCACCCCTTTTATTTTTAATTGTTTTCTGTTTTTTGTTAAATGATCACCACCAGTCTTGTTGGATGGGATCATTTTATCTTATATAAATTCTGTGGACTTTGATAATTGGTGTTTTACTGTTTTTTGTAAATAAAGAAGTTTGTTATTGCACTAGTGTTTTATTTTGTTATTTTTCATTTATTGTGCTTGGTTGTTATTCCTGATGGTTGATAAAGCTTGTAAATGCCTAGTGTTGTACCCCAAAATTTGCCCTCCCATATCCTTCAAGATTTACAAAGAGCATGCTTCAAAATATCCCAAGGGTTGCACAGTCCAATGGCCTCCTAACAGTCAAAATTAGGGTTTTGGTTCTGGCAAAGAAATTGAAGTTTCCAAGGGTCCAATCAAGTCCCACATGCCTATAAACATGGTCAAGCATCCACATGCCAAGTTTCAAGACTTACAGCACGAAATTGCACAGTCAAAAACCCTAATTGCTCAACAGTCAACTGTAGGGGTAAAATGGTCATTTGACAGTCAAAAGTCCAAATTTTTGGTCAACATCTTATTTTGAAGCCACAAACATCATTTGATCAATGCTTGATCATGATTCTCAAGGCATGGCTCAAAAAGTCTCGAGATGCAAAAGTTTCTATTTTTGGACAATTGAAAAAAGTCAACTGCAAATTGACCAAGGCATAACTTCCACATGGTTTATCAGAAAAATTCCATCCAAAGCTCATTTTGAAGAGAATGACATTTCCTACAACTCATCTTCACACTTCAAGTCCAAGAAATGCTCTCACAAAAAGTTATCAATCTCAACATTATAGGTCATTTTCAAAAGTCAACAAAAAGGCACTTTAAGTCAAAGACCATAACTTGAGATTGGCAAATCCAAATGACATGGGACCAAATAAATTGGTTAGAGGACTTAAAGGAATTTCCAAAATGTCCAAGAACATGATCAAAGCTTAAAAATTGAGCAAGATATTCCTTGTGGAAGTTGGGAAATTTTTGGGAATTTTGAAAAGTCAACTTTGCTTCAAATGCCTCAAAATTGCTAATGGGCCACATTTTCTTCCAAGAATCATCACCCAAAAGCTATGCACGACCCATTTACCCAAAGGGGAGTTATTTTCTTATTTTTAATTTATTAATTGAATTTTTTAAATCTATTAATTCATTTAATTAAAATTAAATATGAGAAAAATACTAAACAAATGTTTTGGAATCTTTTTGTGCAGCATTTGCACTCTTTATTCACTCATGATTTCGTGCACATCAAAAAGGGAAAGAATCTCCCATGATTGGCAATGTTTTGATGACAAAAAGATTGAAAAAATGCTTGAAAAATCAAATATGGAAACATTGATTCAAATGGATTTTGGGCTTTGTTTTTGACCTAATTCATTCCTCATACATATGCAAAGAGAAACCTAATCACAAGAAGAGGCAAGAACACGACCTGGAGAGCCATACAAACCAACAACCAAAATACAAATTTTTTTCTCTCATCAATTTTCACCGCAAAAAAAAAACACAAAATTTGTAACGCAAACTATTCCTTCAAAAAACCAAAATAGATCAAAAGAAAATAAGAGTTGGATTTTGAAAAGCAAGGAGCAGATTCGTAATCGCCATTGTTGTTGTTTACTGTGTAATTCTTTTTCTATTGTCTTTTAGTTATGTTTGCATGTTATTATTGAAAAATAGGAAATATTGGTTTTAAAACACGAAGCGACATTCTTCGTACCCTCCAAAACGCAACGGACCGTCGGTCTCTGATGAAAGCACCGCCCAAAAAACCAAGTCGCAGCCATCATCCGCCACTCAATCACAGGAAGAATCGCTCGCAGTCACCAGATCAATAATCACGCAGTTCCGATCCCGGTTGCAAATATTGCTCATCTGGTCACCGATGCAAACGCAAACAACACCATCCACGCCCAAATCATGACCTCGTCGGAGCAACACCGCCGCCATTGGAGGTCCATCCATCGCGACCACGACCCTCCGTCCGCGCAGCAGATCTGAACCCAACTCTCTCCTTCCGGCCACCAACCGTTTTCATTAATTCAAGGTTTGATTTATCTTGTTTTTTGTTTTAGCATGGTTATTTGTTGTTATCAGGTACAGGAAAAAAAAATAGAACAATGAAGGAAGAAAAAGAGAAAGGATGAATGAAAGGAGAGAGTGGAACGAGTAATTTGGAGAGAGGAAGGTTAATGTGTTTTATGTTTTATTATTATTTATTTTTCTTCTTTAATTGTTAAGCCTATTTTTTCTATTATTTTAATAAGTAGTGTGATATGTCTTGATACTAATATAAAAATCTAAAAAAAAATCAGAAATCATAAAAATAAAAAATATGTTTTATTTAATATTATTTTGTAAATAAATTTTAATAATCAAATTAGTTTAATTTAGTTTTTTTTTCAATTTTAATATTTTCTTAATAACTAAAGAACATAAAAATTAGGTTTAGCATTTTCATTCTTTTTTTTAATAAATATTCTTTTCTTATTATAATTATTATTAACCACTAATTACTTTTGTAAATAAATTTATCATTAAATAATTAGGTTAAAATTAGGTCAAAATCAAACATTTTGTATATAAAATAAAAAAAACTAGAATTAGGGTTCTATTCAATTTTTAATTTTAATCCATTTTTCTTTATTATTATTAAATACCAAAAAAACCAAAAAAATAATTTCTTTTCTTTATTTAAACGTTAATTAATTTGTAATTTCAATTTAATTCCTTTAAAGGGTCCAACGCCCTCGCACCTTCGAATTCTTATTTCTTTTCGCGCGTTTGTCTTTATTTTCATTTTAAACATTATGTAATTGCCCCAAGGCCTTGTAATAATAATTAGGACATTTACTTTCCGCACTTTTATTCAAAATCGGGTCTTTGTTAATTTGGCGATGTAGACCCGCGCCTTGTAATAGCGTAGGACCTTTATTTTTCCGCATTTTAATTTCCGCACCCTTTAAACTGCTAATCACATGAAAGAATGAATGCCCAAATAAAATCAAAGCGTAGCTCACCCAATGCATGACAAAACAAATAATAACTGAAAATGACACACAATTCACACAACTTCTAGGGTACGCCTCACTGTTGCCTTGCCCCTCGAAACGTGGTCGTCGAGTAAAGGACGTTTTAGTAAGTCCTTATGTCCATGAACATGGCATAAGGGTAGCTTCTAACGTGTCCTACTATTGCTCCAGTGACCACACTGTTGCCTTGCCCCTCGAAACGTGGTCGTCGAGTATAGGACGTCTTAGTGAGTCCTTATGTTCCATTGATCTAGTTGCCTCGAAACGGTTGCCTCGAAACGGTTGCCTCGAAACAGGTTGCCTCGGAATAAGTTTCCTCGGAATGGTTGCCTCGGAATAAAAAGATCAATGGCATAAGGGTAGCTTCTAAGGTGTCTTATTATTGCTCGGTGACCACATTGTCCCTAATCCTCGAATTGACCCGAACACCTCCAACGGTGGTGCTACCTACCTCTCAATGGTGGGATGGCATTACCTTAAGGACATTTACACAGACTAATTCCTTAGGGTAGGTAGATGACTCGTAGATACTTGCTCTAATTCAAAACAAAATCAAAAACTTCTTTTCACACCTCACACTTTCAAAAAGCTTTCAAAAACAAATTTTAAAACACTCTTGAGGACTGATACAAGAGTCGATCTGAATCTTTTAACGAAACTTTTTCAAACCCACTCACACTTTGAAAAGCGAACATTTTGAAAACACAAATGAGCAAGTATCTAAGAGCCCATGGATAACCATGGATAGAAAGGGTGCTAACACCTTCCCTTTCTATAAATCTACCTCCCGAACCGAGAACTAATCTCAATAAGGAATTTTTCTGTGCTTTTGTCCTTTCCATGTTGGAGAAAATAAAAGACGGTGGCGACTCTTGCTTACCGCGACATTTCGCGAACCAGCGTTAAAACAGTCAGTTCCAGATCCACCGATCACACGTAGAAATAACAAAACATATCATGCATGTCATGCATCTCATACATAATAGGTCATCTTAGGATGATATTCTTATCTTGACTCTGCTTTTCTTATTCAGAATTCAAGACGACTACTCATCGGTATTCCACCAGAAACAGTTTGCTAAGACAGATGGAACAAGTCCGAGCTGAACTCGCTGAAATAAGAGCCCAGATGGCTACTCAAATGACCCAATTCATGGAGGTCATCACCAATGTGAATTTCCGACAGGAGGAATTGGCTTCCATTTTCAATAATCAATGCCATAATCCAGTGGATAATGGGAATCGAGGGCTCTATCAGGACATTTCTATTGGACTAGGAGATGTGCAAGACCAGCCCATCAGGAATTTTCACGGGCCACCTGGAAATCCTTTTTTGCGCAACGTGGGACAGTTTCCCTCGTCTCTGGGACCTAGTCTTGCAGGGAACCGAAGGGATAATCAGGGTGGTGTAAGAAACTATCAAGAGCATAACTATGATTTTAATCAGGATGAAGATCAACTTTCTGTGCGGTGTTCTGAGTCGGGGGTTCAGGTTGAAGATAAAAGGTATCGATTATTGGAAGAAAGGTTGAAATCTGTGGAAGGGAAATGAGTCCTTGGCATGGATGCTAATGATTTTGGGGTAGTATCTGGGGTGAAGGTTCCTCCAAAGTTCAAACCAATGGTCTTTGAAAAGTACAACGGTTCATCATGTCCCGTTACTCATGCAACTGCTTATTTCTGGAAGATGCCGGTGCATACCGAGGATCAGGGGCTTTTGGTTCATTTCTTCCAGGATAACCTATCTGGGGTATCCTTGGAGTGGTACATGAAGTTAGAGAAAACTCATTTGATTCTGGAATGATCTTGCTCTAGATTTTGTTAAACATTATCATTAAAATATGGATATGGCACCTAATCACACTCAATTACAGAACTTGTCCCAGGGACCAAAAGAATCTTTCGAAAAATACGCCCAGAAGTGGCGTGAGCTGGCTGCAAGGGTTCAACCTCCACTCATGGAGCGAGAACTTATTGATATGTTTATGAGTAACTTGCAAGGGCCATTTTATGATCACATGATAGGAAACACTTCAGCAGGATTTGTGGATTTAGTTATGGCTGGTGAAATAATTGAGGTGGGTTTAAAATTAGGGAAGATTCAAATCAGTAGTTCTAGTGGTTCATCAGGGGGTGGTAAGAAGCCATTCGATGCTTACCCCAAGAAAAGGGTAGGTGACACAAGTTCGGTTTACTCCGATAGAGGAAGAGGGGAGGATCATCAACACCAACAAATCAATGTTGTTTCTATTCTTGTTAATGCTCCTCCACATGAGAGACAGAATCCGGTGCCCTAACAACAAAGACAACAAGATGTTCCTCGTCCATATAATAATCAGCAACAGAGACATCCGAGAAAATACGATCCCTTGTCAGTATCTCTTACTGAAGCACTCCACCATTTGCTCGATTTGAAGTTGATCAGTTTGAGAAATATACCACCACCCACCGGAAGACTTCCTCTTAATTATGATGCTAATGCAAGATGTGAATTCCATTCAGGCGGAGTTGGTCATTCTACTGACAATTGTTTTGTGTTGATGTGCAAGGTACAAGATTTGTTAGATGCCAAGGCAATTGAGTTTACTCCAGTAACCGGTCCGAATGTTACCCAAAACACAATGCCTAGGCATGGAGGGGTTGTTGTTAATATGATTGATGATAATAGAGAAATGCTGAATTTAGTTATAAATATGGAGCAGGTAACTACTCCGCTGTGGTATGTTAAGAGGTATTTGCTTGACAATTATATTTTCCCAGGCTGTTCTTTAGACTGTGCCAAGTGTAGAGAGCAATCGAAGGGTTGTGATGATTTGAAAGCTGGCATCCAGTTCATGATGGATGAGGGTTCCTTGCAGTTTGATAGAAGACCAAGATACCGAAAGGTTACCGAAAAAGATATTGTTATGTTATTTATTCCTTACACCCCTGTGCGCATTCCTACCCCATCTAGGGCGTCTCCTTTGATGATTAAGGTACCTAGACCCATGCCATATACTAGTGAGAAGGCCATCCCATGGCATTATGACGCTGATGTTTATTACCATGGTGTGAAGTAAGAAGATAATCCACATCCTTCTGAATAAGAATTTACTAAAGACAGAGGAAGGGATGTTCATAATTTCTCCGGTGTAAGTCAAATGACTAGAAGCGAGAGAGTGTTTAGTCCTTCCAATGTACAAGATGCGGAAGATGATTCTGCAAGAGAGAAAGACAAACATCAGGTGATGATTGGTAATCCGAGGGTTGCACCAGCCAATGTGACTCAACCAATTCCAATACTAGAAGCTTCTTCATATGCTTATGTTTTCTCACATCAATTCAAGTCAATCCACTTGACTTCTCATAATTGGTTGATGAGCAATTTTTGATCCATACCTTCTAAGTGATGTTCTTGTGTGAATTTTGCTTTAAATTTTGAATTTTTTGCCTAGAGTTTGAGGTCATCAAATAACCAATGATGACATGTTGGGGAATGATACACCAAGGATAGTCTCATAAAGACATGATATCACTTGACCTCTAATGTGTGAACCATCTCATCTTATTATGATTTGGTGTTCAATCTTTTCTTTTCTTTTGAATCTTTGAGGTACATTGAATGCACTTGTGCAACATGCTTTAGAATAAAAATTTTAAACTCTTGATCATATCCTCATAGCATGTTATAAGCTTAATTTCAAGTCTTTGAATGGTTTAAGTCTTCTAACTTTATCTTTGATTGAATTCCTTTCCTTGCTAACTTATGATCCAAGCTTTATGATACATTTTGTGGTACCCCTCTTTTGTTATGCTTGTGAACCATAATGAAGTGAATAAGTATGGACGTGTAGTGGTTTCTGCTGACCTCCAAGGTCTTTGTTTGTATTCTTCTTTTTCTCCTTGGATCCTTGATTGATATTTACCTGTCAATTTAACATGGTAACAAGAAAGGAGAAACAGTTCTTTAGTTTTGACATAATTATTACATGTGTCTACTAGATGCTTCTTATATCTACTGTTTGGATGCTTTTCTACCATGTCCTTCCATTGCTTTGTGATATCATCATCCATCCCTTATGGTTCATCATTTCTTTTTGAAATCACTAATTTGTCTGTTGAATGTGCGAGGTACTCTAAGGAAAGTTTTCCAGTTTGACTTGATGTTGTAGTGTTCCACTTTATTTGTGGAACACAGTTGGTTGTGATTGCACCATTCTTGTGCTTTGTATATTTGTTATTCTTTTGCAGGATATATATGTGATTGTAACTTTTATACATCACTTGTGGGATATGTTCATATCTGAAGCTTCAGTGCATATATTTGATGGCGTAATTTATGACCAGATTTGTTTACTGATGCTAGCTAGCTTGAAGTTATCTGGGTTTCTTTTTCTTGCTCATTTGCTACCAATAATTATCTGATTGGTATTGCACTATTTCCTTTATACTGTTTTTGCTCCTTATTGCTTTCTATTGCATGATGGGATCTCCATTGCTGATATATGTCAGGAGTCCCTCTGGTTTATTTAAAGACCTGTTTAAGGCGATTCCGCATATGTGCCTTGCTTGTTACTCATGTTTGTACACTTGTTTGTTTACTTGTTTGGTATTTACTATGCTACCTTAGGATTTCTCAATTAGAGTAGCTTTCGAGCTAGACCTTAGGATAGGAATCCATGCATGCTAACATAGGGTAGAAACTTCCCCTTTTAACCCTCGACCTTAGGGTCAATCATTGTATGATAACATTAGGACTAGAGATTAGGGTATTCTCCCTTAGTTGTTTTCCTTTCTTTGCATATTGTATCTTAAAACTAAAACCTCTTCTTGGAAAATCATAAAAACATCTCTAATGGACTTAAGGATTAGACAGTCAAGTCACCTCCTAAGGCAGTCAAGTCAAAATTAGGGTTTTGTGTTGCATCAAGGTCCTCACATACAAGTGACCTCAAGTGTTTACAAATGTCCTAATATGTTCTTAAGTTCATCCATGTCAAATTTCAAGCCTTGCAGAAGAAGTTTTGTCAGTCAATTGCTCAAGAGACCCAAAAGTCGATTGTGCTAGGGCAAAAGTCAACTGTGACCCAAATACAGTCAAACCTCAATATTTTTTGTCAACATTCTCATTTTGAAATATAATTAATCATTTGATCAAGGTTTGATCATGATTCATCAAGGATTGCTCAAGATTCCTCAAGATTCAAAAGTTGCTAAATTAGGGTTTTGTAGGAAAAGTCAACTCAACTTTGACCAAGCATAAATTTCTCATACTTTATGATAAATGACCCATCCAAAGCTCATTTGGAATAGGATGCAGTTCCCTACAATCCATCTTCACACCCCAAGATCAAGAAATTCTCTCACAAAAAGTTACAAATTTGGACATTATTGGTCATTTTTGAAAGTCAACAAAAGCACCTTTTTTTTTCCAAAGCTTATAACTTGAGAATGGAACATCAAAATGAGATGATACCAAAAGGGTTGATTATAGGACATCTCAAGGTTTCTAAAAAGTCCAAGAACACTTCCAAAAGTCCAAAATTGAAGAAGTTATGCATTGTTGAAGTTGGGCATTTTTTCAAATTTGCCAAAAGTCAACTATCCTCAAAACTCCAATTTTTTACAAAAGGGCCCACTTTTTTCCACTTGATATAGTCTTGTCATGCCACACACGTGTCCCATACTTAATTTTATGGCCATTCATTTATTTTTCTATTTTATTTTATTGATTTAATTCATTTTAAATCAATATTAAATCAAATAAAATCTAAAAATTGATGTAAAGGGATTCTAGTGATCATTCCAGCTTGCAAATACCATGTGATACTCAATCAAACTCGTGCCATGTCAATTCAAGCACAAAATCTCAGATTTGATGCAAATATGGCAACTTGGTTATGGTGATCAAAATCAAATATTCCATCTTCAATGCACATGGATATTGGTCCAAATTTTGACCTAAACTCATTCCATTATATGCACACAAGCGACACAAACCTAAAACACGCACAAAGCTCTGCAGAAACGGCGAGAACAATTGTGGAAAAAATCTTGGAAACTTGAATTCTGAAATCCATATTGGAGCTTGATTCAGACCAAAATCACAACGTAGCTCTCTTCCTTGACATCCAGTGAAGCGATACCAATCAAAACCAAGTCTTTTCATTGCCTAAAACTCAATGTAAGTCTCCATGAACCTTGCTCTGAACATGAAATCAAAAACATTCATTCTTGCATCCTTTTGATAAACTATTAACATAATCTTGATCCTCATCAAATTTCTAACAAATCTGCATCATTTAATTTCGTTTTCATGTCCTATAATCGTATACCCGAACCTAGGGTTTTGTTGTGTTGTTTTTAGGAATTTTGTGTACAGGCAAAATCAAAGTGAATAGTGGTTACAGGGATGACCAGGAGGAAGAGACGAGTACGTTGGTACTCTTGGATTTCATTTACATGGCCTGGAGAGGGTTTTTGAGATACCCTACGAAACTTCCTGCGGATAAAAATCCGCAGGTAAATAACCAGGGTCGTTTGAAGAAGATGATGGCATGTCCTTGTGCTATTGGCCCATTCAAATCAGTGGCGCTCTTTTTTTTTTGTTTCAGGCTTAGCATTTTGTTTTTTATATAATATTTGTTTCTTATTTCAACAACAATAAAACAAGCCAGTTGGAGTGGTTGAGCGCACAGGCAATGAGCGTTGGGACCTGGGTTCGAATCCCAGGTCCCCCAAAACTTTGTTATCATTTGATTTTCAGGCTATTCCATGTGGATTCAGTAAGCAGGGAGTATCATATACCTCCAGATCTCAAAGGTTATGTGGCTACAAAGCAGATCCAATGGCCTGGAATAAGAGACTACCATGGTCTCAAGTAAATGAACAAGTGGCCAATCACAAAAGTCCAACAAGGCCTGGACGTATTGGGCCTCAGAAATGCTCTTTTCACCACCAAATTGGGTCCAACACCCCCCTGAGTTTGCCTTTTTTTATTTCCTTCATTATTTTCTTATTTTATTTATAATTATTTATATGTTATTTTTAATTACTAACCCAATAATTTATTTTTCTCAATAAAAATCAGAAAACCCAAAATCAAAATAATATTTTTAATTTCACTATTTTATTGTTTTTTTGTAAATAAATTTTAACCAATTAATTTAGTTTTAATTAGGTTCAATTTTAATATATTTTGCATTAAATTAAAATTAATATAGAATTAGGGTTTTTAACATTTTTTAATCATTCTCATTTTATTTCCTTAATTAAAACAAAAACCCAAAAATATTTTCAGTAAATTAATTAATTCAATTATTAATTTAGACTTAAATTCTTAATTCAAAAAAAAAACATGCTTTATTTGATAAAAAAGGTCAAAACCCTAAGACACTTCGATTTAATTTTCTCGCGCGCGAATAATTTTTGATCCATATTTCAATATTGTAACTGCTTCGGGAATGTAATAGTTTTTTAGGATTTATTTATCGCTTTCATTTACTTTTTGCAATTTAATTTTTAAGGGTTTGTCTTTGGCGATGTAAATACCCGACGCCTTGTAATAGCTTAGATTTATTTTCCGCAATTTACCTTCCGCAACCATTAACTATTAGATGTTTGAATAATAGGCAATGCATGACAAGATCAACTTTTAATTTAAAATCAATAGTAGCTCACCATAACATGTACAAAGATAAATAAACTGAAAAACAATACATTCGCACATGCCACTCTTAGGGTACACCTCACTTGGTTGCCTCGAACGTGGTCATTGAGTATAGGAAGTTTTAGAGGTCGCCCTCTTGTCCAAAGATCAAAGTTGCCTCGAATCAGTTGCCTCGGAAAATTGATCTAAGAGATTAGGGTTACCGCTAAGGCGTCCTAACGTTGCTTTAGTGACCACATGTCCCTTAATAGAATTGACCCGAAAACTCCAACGACGGTGCTACCTACTCCTCAATAGTGGGATAGCATTGGCTAAAGGACATTTGCACAGACTAATTCCTTTTTGAGTAGGTAGATGTTCTTAAGTACTTGCTCCTTTTAAAAACAAAACAAAACTTTTCGCACTTACACTCTCTTAAAAAAACAAAACTCTTTTCAAACCCACAATCACAAAGAAAAAGAAATTTTTTGAAAACATAGTGAGCAAGTACCTAAGAGCCCGTGGATAACCACGGATAGAAAGGGTGTTAACACCTTCCCTTTCTATAATCTACCTCCCGAACCCGAGAAACATCTCGAAAAAGGAATTTTTCTGTGCTTTTTTCCTTTCCTTGTTGGATAAAATAAAAGACGTTGGCGACTCTTGCTTACCGCGACATTTTGCAAAAACAAACATAAAACACGAACCAGCATTCCAAAACAGTCAGTTCTCTTTCCCACCGATCACACATATGTTTGTAGCCGATGTTTCGCCATCACAAATGTTTGTTGTCCTACTTTGATTTTCAATATCATTGTTAGGTGTGATGTTTTATCATTCGAGTTATTGATGTTTCGCAATCTTTGCCATGTTATCTTGCCATCTTTTAGCTGATGTTTCACCATCGCATATGTTTGTTGTCGATGTTTCTCCATCGCACATGTTTGTTATCCTACTTTGATTCTTAATGTCATTGTTAGGTGTGATGTTTTATCATCTGGATTGTTGATGTCTCGTCATCTTTGCCATGCTATCTTGTTATATTTTAGCCGATGTTTCGCCATCGCATATGCTTGTTGCTGATGTTTCGCCATCGCGTATGTTTGCCATCCTACTTTGATTTTTGATATCATTGTTATGTGTAATGCTTGGTCGTCTTGTCTGATATTTTGCTATCATGCTGACGTTTTATCATCTTATCTGCGTTTGTGTTACCATGTGATGTTGTGTCATCCCTTTTTTTTTGTTGTTTTATCATCATTGTTGATGTTTTAGCTTTTTATCTGATGTTTGCCATCTTGACTGTTTCTTTTGTCTTCTTAATTAAAAAACAAAAAACACCCAAGCGAGCACAATTTTTATTTTCCACACATTTTTCTCTCCCTTCTTTTGCATGCATTCCCTGTACAACCTAGATATAGATCCTAATACACCCTTAGATTATAATAAACAAGAGTGGGATAAAAGACGTTTGGTGGCGAATTTATTGATTTCATTATCGAATGACGGTTCGGCCGATTGTTCCAAAACTCAAACCATAATTTTGAGACATCAGTGCTTGAATAGGTGTCTTGAGCTGATCGAAACTTGTGCAGCCTTGAATTAATAGAGATCTTGTGATAAAATCCTTGAGAACTTGAGAGGGAAAATTTTGGGGTACAACATCATGTTTTGAAGAAAATGGGAGGGCAAATTTTGGGGTACAACAACTGCCCATATTAAGTCTTCTTAAACCTGAAGAGTTAGATTGGCATATTCGCCATTCGTGACTTGAAGTTATAAGATGATTGAACACTTTAGTGCCAAGAAATTTGCACTCGCTGGTGCACGAAGTAACTCTGTTGGTCGATTATATCGGGAATGGAATTAAAGATGCCATTTGGAGAGGCGACAGTGAGTCATCAGAGATGGGCTTATAGATGCTATTTGAAGTAAATGTTGATAGAATTTAGACTAAGTATACACTCGACTTTAACTAGGAGAAGTATCTGAATAAATTTACGCTTGATTTAATCTAAGATAAAGGATGTTTACTCCTATCTTTACTGGGAAAAGTATCAGAATAAATATACACTCGATTTAATCTGAGCCAGAAAAATGTCTACTGGAAGAATTATCAGAATAAATCTACGCTTAATTTAATCTGAGCCAGAAGATGTCTGCGTTTGTCTTTAATTGGGGGAAGTATCAGAATAAATATATACTTGATTTAATCAGAGCCATAAAATATCTACTGGAAGAAGTTTCAGAATAAATCTACACTAGATTTAATTTGAGCCAGAAGATGTCTGCGTCCGTCTTTAGCTGGGAGAAGTATCATAATAAATCTATGGTCGATTTAATCTGAGCCAGAAAATGTTTATTGGAAGAAGTATCAGAATAAACCTATGCTTGATTTAATCTGAGCCAGAAGATGTCTGTGTCAGTCTTTAACTAGGAGAAGTATCAGAATAAATAAATCTATTGTTGATTTAATCTGAGCCAGAAAATGTCTACTGGAAGAAGTATCAGAATAAATCTATGCTTGATTTAATATGAGCCAAAAGATGTTTATGAATGTCTATAACTGGAAGAAGTATCAGAATAAATCTATTGTCAATTTAATCTGAGCCAGAATCTATCTACGACCGTCTTCAACTGGAAGAAGTATCAAAATAAATCTATGCTCGATAATTTGAGCTAGAAGAAGTCCATTTGATGATGACCCTCTGAGGAAATTGCTTAAATATCCCTTTGTCATATGTAAGCCTTTGAGAAGATTGTCGGGTCATATAAGTAGTTGATGATGTTTGTCTGTTGATTGATCTTTCCTAAAAACGTAAAGAGTTGGTTGTATGCAATGTCATGATGTATGAAATGCATTACATAATGATGTTCTCAAAATAAATGAGACTGTGCTATATGTGTTTCGTATGCATATGCTATGATATTGGTAAGTGATGTATGAATGTGAAATGTTGTTGAAGTGTACTGGTAAGCCTGTGGAGTATCTTTGTTTGGGAAAATAAATCCCTAAATGTTGTTGGGGATGAAGAGTATGTGTATCTTTGATCTTGATGGGTATTTCTGTTTTCTGTTTGAGGAAACTCCGCTGGAGGGTGTGGATTCCTATTTTGGGGAGAATAGTCCAAGAACATTGGTTGTTCACTGCTCTACTGGGGATCTAAGTTCTTATATACCCTGAATGGGGATAGAATAGATGGATAAATTTTCAAGATGCTGTCTGACCGAGTTTCCAATATGGGTTTCGACTCATCTGAGGAGGATAAAGTTGACTGATATTTGATCTGGTTCCAGGTTTCGTAGCAATTCTCTGGGGATAGTGGCGACTTCACTAGCGAGATGAATTTTTCCGGTGATTCGTAGCAATCTAAGGAATAGACTCAAGATGTTGAGATTGTAATCTGTTGGGGAAGTAAACTCTGTTGGGGAAATAAAACCTGTTGATGGAGAAATACTTTGCAGCGGAAACACTCTTGGTAAGGAAATGAGATCTGCTGGAGAGAAGAAATCTCCAGGGTGTTTTATAGTTTTGGAGGAATAAACTCAACTGGGGAAGAGAATTCCCATGAACTGTACTGATTGGAACACCGTAGGTGGGTGATATTGTTTTATCCGTTAGGGGATTCGACTGGTGAGTATTATTAGTGTATCCTATTTTGTGGGGGATATATCTTTGTTGAAGATTGTTTTGTGAAGACTACTTTGTAGGGATAATCCCATGGGAATGGCTCTGTGGGGATTTGTGGAGAGCTTGAACATCATCCCAACTCCTAGAGTCTTGAGTAAATGCTTATTCCTATTCTTATGCATATATTTGTTAACAGTTAATCGTGTTCATATTCATATGTTCATTCAATTTTAGTCATTGGACTTTTTTGCAAACAAAACAAAAAAAATAAAAAATAAAAAGTTTGAACTTTAGAGTGTATTTGTACAAAGAGACATAAATCCTAGTAGGAGGAAATTGTCATGAAATGAAAAGAGTACAAAGTGAAAACAAAACATATAGCTACGTGGAAATGATCTCGTTGGGTTCCAACTCTGCTATTGCCCTTATGTCTTCGGACATCTCATCCCTTGCTGTCAGAAGAAGTTGATTGAACTGATTTATACCATTTAAACTTTTGACTTTGGTGATAAAGCTTGATGTAAGTGATCCAACCGGACATAGTCGTACGCTTTAATCCTTAATTTTTTTCCTGGATCGCCCTTTCGGGTTTTCAGCCCACTAGGATACCCTTTTTTGCCCAAGCCGCCTTTTCAGGTTTTTAACTTGTCGGGTGTATAATATTTTATATTATATCCCTAATTTTTTCCAAAACCCTTTTGGTTCGCTGGGATGCCCTTATTTTTGCCTAGGCCAGTCAACCTAGCGGGTCGTTTTCATGTGTAGTATCTTTTGACTATGTCTGCATTCATAGGGTGCGGGAAATCTTCACCGTCAAATAGTGGTCAGTAGCATAGCACCGCCCGAAAATACTTTCTTGACAACAAATGGCCCTATGTAGGTGGGAGTCCATTTGCCCCTAGGATTACCTTGCGATAGAATGATGCGCTTTATTACCAACTCACCATCCTGATATACACAATGCTTGATTTTCTTGTTGAATGCCTTGATCATACGTTTCTGATACATCTGACCGTGACTGACAGCCGCAAGCCTCTTTTAGTCAATCAGGTTCAAGTGATCTAGCCTGGTCTGAATCCAATCGTATTCATCTAAGTTTGCATCTTTGATAATCTACAGAGAAGGAATATGAACTTCGATAGGTAGGACAACTTCCACATGATAGACCAGAGAGAATGAGGTTTCCCTAGTTGATGTTCACGCTGAAGTGTGATAGTCATGAAGAGAAAATGGTAACACCTCGTGCCAGTCTTTGTAAGTCACAACCATCTTCTGTATGATCTTCTTAATATTCTTGTTAGCGGCTTCTACTGCGCCATTCATCTTTGGTCGATACGGAGAAGAGTTGTGGTGCTTGATCTTGAACTACATGTAGAGTTTGGTGATCATAGTGTTGTTGAGGTTGTTTCTATTATTCGTGATGATTTTCTCTGAGATGCCATATCGGCAGATAAGATTATGTTTTATGAACCGGGCGACCACATTCTTGGTAACAGAGGCGAACGAGGCTGCTTCAACCCATTTTGTGAAGTAGTCAATGGCAATGAGAATGAATTGATGTCCATTATAAGTAGTAGGATTTATTTCTCCGATCATATAAATGCCCCACATTGCTAATGGCCAAGGAGAAGTCAAAACATTTAGAGGAACCGGAGGCACATGAACTTTATCATCATCTGGAATTTATGACAATTTCTCGAGTGGTGGTGACAATCGGTTTCCATAGTCGACCAATAGTAACCTACTCTTAAAATATTCTTAGCCATAGTATGCCCATTGGTGTGAGTACCAAATATGCCTTTGTGTATATCCTCCATAATTTTCTCTGCTTCCTTTTTGTCTACACAGTGAAGCAGAGTTGAATCATGATTACGCTTGTAAAAAATTCTATTGCTGAAGAAGAACTTAGCCGAGAACCTCCGTAGGAATTTATTGTCATTAATTGATGCACCTTTAGGTTATTCTTGAGATTTAAGGTACCTTTTCACTTCATGAAACCAAGGTTTTTCATCTACTCCATCAATATCAATTTCGTAGAAATGTGCCAGTTCGACGAATATTTCAATGGTAATTCTGGGAGCCTCATTGACCCATCTGACCTTGAACATGGATGACATAGTCATTTTGCATCAGCCAACTGATTCTCTTCTCTTGGGATATGCTCAAAAGTAATCTCTTCCAAGTACGGAATCAAGGTTAGCACATGTTCTCGGTAAGGGATAATATTTGGATGCTTCATATCCCATTCTCCCTTGACCAGACTGATTACCAGGGTTGAATCCCTATATACGCTCACAAATTTTATTCTCAAGTCAATAGCAGCTTTAATACCCATGATGCATGCTTCATATTCAGCCATATTATTGGTGTAGTCAAAGCAAAGTCTGGAAGTGAATGGCGTATGGAAACCCAGGGGAGAGATGATTACAACATCGATCCTATTTCCAAGTTAGTTAGAAGCTCCATCAAAAACCATAGTCCATCAGGATCCTAGCTTAAGTCCTTTACACGGTCCAGGGTTTTCACAATCCGTAACTAGCATAATTTTCTCATCCGGGAATTCGAAATTCATAGACTGATAGTCTTCTTCAGCTTGATGTTCCAAATGATCTTCCAATACACTTCCTTTGATTTCTTTTTGAGTGATGTGCTGAATGTCGTATTTTGTTAAGATCATTTACCATCAGGCTATTCTTCCGGAGAGAGTTGGCTTCTCGAATATGTACTTGATGGGATCCATTTTAGAGATCAATAAAGTAGTATGGGTCAACATATACTATCTTAGTCAGCGAGCAGCCCATGCCAAGGCGTAACAAGTTTCCTTGAGTAGTGAATATCTTGTTTCACAGTCGGTAAACTTTTTATAAGGTAGTATATTACATGCTCTTTTCGACCAGACTCGTCGTGCTGCCGCAATACATACCACATTGAATTCTCTAGCACTGTTAGGTACATGATTAGAGGCCTTCTTTCAACTGGTGGCATTAGAATCAGAAGTTCTTGTAGGTATTCCTTATTTTTATCAAAGGCTATTTGACAGTCATTGTTCATTTTATTTCTTAATCTTTCTTCAACATCTTGAAGATTAGTTCACGAGTAGCAGTCAAATGGGAAATGAATCGGGCAATGTAATCCAGTCCTCCTAAGAAACCTCTGACTTCCTTCTCGGTGCTGGGAGCCGGCACTTCTTGAATAGATTTAAATTTTGCGGGATCAACTTCAATACCTTTACCACCGACGATGAAACCTAGGAGTTTTCCATACTTCACCCCAAAGGTGCATTTATTCGGATTTAGCCTTTGTTTGTACTTCTTCGGCCTTTCAAATAACTTATGCAGATGATCAAGATGTTCTTCTTCAGTTGGTGACCTTTCTATCATGTCGTCGACGTAGACTTCTATCTTATGATGAATCATGTCATAAAATAAGGCTACCATGGCACGCTGATAAGTTTCCCCAGTGTTCTTCAACCCAAAAGGCATGACCTTGTAACAGAAAGTGCCCCACTGTGTGACGAAGGTAGTTTTCTCCATGTCTTCAGGCGCCATCTTGATCTGATTATAACCTGAGAAACCATCCATGAAGGAGAACATCTAGTGCTAAGCAGTGTTATCGACCAAGACATCAATATGTGGCAGCGGGAAGTCATCTTTGGGACTCACCCTGTTCAGATCCAAAGTGGATGTGGACCTACAATGTAGTGTGTGGGTGTGTGTAAGAGCGCATAGCTATTTTAAAGTGCATTATAGTAAAAGAAAGACAGAGAGCGCAAAAATTTGAATGCAAAACATACAATGTTTTCATTAAATGAAAATATGACTTATGAAATGGAAACCCTTAACAAATGAACTATTGTGCCTCGGGCAAGACACAAGGTTTAAAGTCATTGTTTTAAAATAAATTACATAACCAAACTTCTTAAAGCGATAGAACAGAAATAGCTATTGCTCCTGACTAAAGGAGATATAGATAATGTCTTTTGCTTTCAAATTTTCGAGTACATCACCAATGGTAGGGAATATCCAGCTTTCGAAATCACAATCACTGTCAGCGTCTTCTATAGCATTGATTCTGTTGTTGCTAATATGGAATGAAGGTCTTCCAGCTCGAGTGCGACGAATAACCCTTTGACCCTCTTTAGTAAAGCCGAAACCCAACTTATCAGATTTATAGGGGATATCAGGAATCTGACCCCAAATAGTGCAACCAGCTTCTTCTATAGTAGCTTTGGCATCCTTCAAGGAAGCCCACTTGTGAGGAACCCTGGTAGTCTTTGGAATGGCAGAAACATCTTTAATAGCAGCAAGGGAAATCACTTCAAATGGTTTACATGGAGTCTCGATAAATTCTCCATCCATCTCCACGTACCAAATTGAATTTAAATGGCTGACCGTGTACTCCTCTTCTCTGCAAATAGTAACAATCTTCCCTTTCACAGGGTACTTTAATTTTTGGTATAAGGTGGAGGTAACAGCACCTGCCACATGGATCCAGGGGAATCCAAATAGATAAGAATAGACTGGTCAGATGTCTATTACATTGAAGGTGGATTCAAAGATCAGTGAACCCACTTTGATAGGAAGATCCACTTCTCCATGTACCATTCTTTTGGAACCATCAAAGGCTCGAACTATAATGTCACTGGGTTTTAGCACAATCCCTTTACAATCCAGTCTGCAAAGAGTGTCCTTTAGCAGAACATTCAGAGAAGAACCAGTATCAACTAACACATGAGCCAACGTAGTGCCCCTGCATTCAAGGAAGACATATAGGGCCCTATTATGATTTCTCCCTTCCATTATCAGTTGTTAATATCACCACATAACTTCCAAATTGATCAGCCGAAATCTCTTGCGGTACGTGAGTAATCTTCAATAATTTTACTAAAGCCTGTGCATGGGCTTCATAACACAGCAGTAAAGATAGCATGGAGATTTTGGACGAGGTCTTCCCCAGTTGTTCAACAATTTTATAGCCGCTCTTGCGAATGATTTTCAAAAACTCTTCTAACTCTTGTCCAGAGGTTTCCTTGACTGTAGCTTATTTTGGCGCCTCAATCTGGGTAGGCTCTATCATTGGCTTTTTACCCTGAGCCTCGGCAGTTGTCTTGGTAACTGTGACTTGAACAAGTGGAGAGATTTCCAGGAAGAAAATCATTCCGCTTTTAGTAATTTTGCTAGTCCCCGCAATATTGTGAACATTGGGATCAACCTCTTCATCATCTTTGTCAGAAAACTCTTGTTTAATGTCGTGGTAATAAACGTCAGACTCATAATTCCATGGAATAGCCTTCTCCAAGGAATATGGGATGAGCCCATGTGTTGCAATGATTAAAGGAGTAGCTTTTGGATTGGTAATAAACCTTACAGGACCCTTGGAAGTGATCCTTAAAGGAGTACCAGATATGACAGACAAATCTCAGCATAAATTCTCATCATAAAGAACTTTCTCAATCAAAATTACATGTTCATCCATCAGGCGCTAAACGTGTTCCTTCAGCAACCCGCAACCATTGGGTTGAACTGCACAGCAATAACATTCTTTAACACAACCCGGAAATAAACCGGCTTGTAGAAAATTCTCTTTGAATGTTGAGAGAGGAGTAACCATATCACTTACGGAGGCAACATACAAAACATCTTCAATAGCACTTATTCCTTTGTCATGCTTAGGCATAGGTGCAGTAATCACATTCGGAGTCTCTGGAGGATCAAACTTAATTTCCTTATTATCGACCATATCCTAAATCTTGCTTTTCAGGGCCCAGTGCTTGTTGGTGTCGTGCCTAGGACTGTTCGAATGATAGACACACCTCGCATTTGGGTTGTACTTTGGAGAGGATGTGTTGGAATTCTGAGGAGGATCCTGCAGTGAAATGAGTTCATCCTTTAACAAGTGTTGTAATGCCTGAGATAAAGGCATATCGATCTTGGTAAAATGCCTTGATGGAATGTTTGGCCTTCGATGGTTGCCCTATTGTGATTGTTGAATAGGCGTTGGATTAGAGATCAATACCGCCCCTACATACTGATGGTGGTCATTCTTACTATGGCCTTTCTGGCCATAAACATCACTGGCTTCTTTTTTACCACCGAATGACTTCTTCATAGAATTAGAAGACGTAGCCATCAAAATCTTCCCACTCTTAATACCAATTTCAACCCTTTCTCATGTCAGTATCAACTCCATAAAACCAGACGATAAGCTTCTGATCAACAGATTAAAGAATGGGTCTGTCAAAGTGCCCATGAACATATCCACCAATTCTCGGTCAGTCAAAGGAGGTTGCACCCTTCCAGCTAGATCTCTCCATTTCTGAGCATACTCTTTAAAACCCTCGTTTGAGCCCATGGACATGTTTTGCATCTGCACACAAGTCGGCGCCAGGTCAACATTATATTGATACGGCTTGTAGAAAACAACAACCAAGTCTTCCGATGTGTGAATGTTGGTTCCTTCAAGTTGATAGAACCATTCAAGTTGAGTGCTGGCCAAACTTTCTTGAAAGAAATGGACCCATAATTTCCAGTCAACAGTATGAGGTTGGATTTTTCGAACATACGACCTCAAATGGAGTTTGGGACAAGAGAACCCATCATAATTATCAAATATGGGGACCTTGAACTTATGGGGGATGACTATCCCCGGGATCAGACCTATTTCTCAAAAATCTAATCCAGGCACTTCAGGGTTTCCATAACTTTGAGACAGTCTTCCAATTGCTTGTACTTGTTATCTGCAGGAGGGTACTGTTCATCGGAATAGTCTTCATCTTCAGGAATATTCTCAAAACCCTGGTTATTTCTACCTCCACCCCTGACACTTCTGCCATCCTCCTCTTGGTTATCGTCTTCCTCATAGGAAACATCATCCACTTGAACTGGTTGAGTAGGACCTTTAAATCTTATCCTCATATTGAGGATAATATCCGACTTCTTAGTCTTCTTTTTCTTGGCGAGGAGCGTCATCATCTCTTGTTGCCCTTTGGCTAGATTTAGAAGAGTCTCTTGAAATTGTGCATGTTGAGCCTGCAGATCCTAGAAGAGTCTCTTGAAATTGTATTGGAAAACCTATTTATGGAATGATGCATGATATGTAGATGCAATATTTACAAGGACCTTAGGATATTTAAATTTTTTAACCGAGAGGAAACCAAAACAAAGATTTTTATTAGTAAGTTCAAAATTACAAATGCGTCTTAGGCTTACAATGAAAACTAAAGGGTCTCAAGGAGACAACAATGTAAACTCTTAAATCCTAAGATTCAAGTATCCCACGTCCGCTTCCTCTTCGTGTTGATGTATGCTTTAAGACTATGCTCTTCATGAAGTTGCCTTGTAAGCTCCAACACGTTCTTCTTACTTGCATAGAATTGAGTCTCAAAAGTGTCTCGTTCTTCCTTGACTTGAATCCAAGACTATTGTAATTCTTCAAGGTCAGTCGGCATATCTGGATGAAGAATGGTATAAGGAATGTCCCCTCGATAATAGGCTCCATAATTACTAGTAAGACATTGGGATATAAAATTATAAGGTTTTGAGCACGAGATTGTACCCATCTGATGTAGGGCTCCAAAGGGATGGAATTATTTTATCCTAAAATCTTGCTATCAATCTTGTTTACCATGCCCCAAGCACGTATAAACCTTTGACCATAACCTTGAAAATCATTCTCGTAATCAAATATACTACCTTGGATAAGCATGTCATGAGGACCATCTCTTCGAGCATAACCAAATTTGCGTAGAACTAGAGAAGGGTTGTAGGTAATACATCCCCTAATTCCAAGGAGTAGAACATTAGGGAATTCCCTGCAGTGGTCAATGATAGTACCATTCCAAGGAGAGCGACATCATCATTTGAGACCACCTCAAACCTTGTTCATTCTTCACTACTGATCAGGGAAGGTAAGAAATAAACCACCTGGATAGAAAAGGTATGCACCACATAGGAGTCCCTCGCTTCTTTATAGTACGGGTGTGAAGAGAATGCAAAATGTCTCCGAGCAAAGTAGGCACCGGGTTACGAGAAAGAAATATTTTTATGGTGCTCACATCTATGAGTTGGTCTGGATTAGGGAATAACACCAAACCATATATCAACAAAGCCAAGATTTCCTCGAAAGCATCCAAAAACAGTCGAGCCTTCTCTAACAAAAATTTAGAAAGAAAACCCTTGACTCCACTTCTTGTTTCCCAATTATACATAATGTAGGACCACTTTAGATGTAAGGCTGCTGCAATTTCTTTAGGTTGTTGATCTTTTTCTAAACTAGTGAAAGGCGTCCGATCAAGAACAATTATTCTCAGTAGCTTAGAGAATTCTTCCATTATGGGTACCAGCTGATAATATGGAAAGGTGAAACAGTGATGTGTGGGATCAAAGAATTGGAATAAAACACTCATCATGTCTTCTTCAAACCCGAGGTAACCAAACTGAGTAGATCACCATGCCTTCTGGTGATATGAGAACTTTCAAGAACTTTTGAGACTAAGTCCTTAAGTTGAGGAGGTATCCTTACAAAACTGATCCGAATAGTATTTCTGCGAGTAGATGCCATAACCTATAACAAAGAAACGAAGATAAATACATAGGTCCTTGAAATGGTTAATGAAAATGATATGTGTAATGATGTCATGATGTCATGTCGGAACAAATTTAATCAAACACAAACAAGACACATTGTGCCTTAGGTCCAGGCTTGCATGGAGTTTATAGGTAAGTACCCTCTTGAGTTTAGTTTGTTCAACTTGTCTTAAAAGAAGTAACCGGGTTATAGGAATCTCAAATCACTAATCTTTCTCTCAGGCATTATTTCAGCTCAAGCATTTGAATTGCGACTGAAATATCCCGAGAGTCTAATCTCAAAGAGTGTAGCATCGAGTATCAACCAACTTCCGTCTGCACCAAAGTCGTCCATCTCACTACTTTCTAATGGTTAAGTTATGTTAACTAAGGTTCTAAGGTCAGTTAGTGCTTATGACACCACGCGGTAGCCATCATTCTCCTAGACCGACTCAAGGGACACCGACACCAACCAATGTGTCTCACTAACATAGCCATCGTTTCAACCATATCGGTCTACAATGTATAATTTTCACGATCTATTTCTACTTACTTAAAATTCTCCCAGATCCGGGTATAAGATCTATACAAGAAATAAACCCAAGCATATCCCTAAATATAAAGCATACAAGCCAAACAAGTAAAGCAAAAAAGGTGATCTAGTTCTTATGGTAACCCCACTTTTAGTTATCACTCCTCAGTAGAGTCTCTAGTTCTGTAATACGGTAGGAGAACTGACTTTTGGGTTTTGTGTTTTATCACAAATGTTTCTGATAGCAAGAGTCTCCACCAACTTTTCTTTTATCCAATAAAGGAAAGGGTGAAAAGAGCAAGAAAGATCTTTTGAGAATTTTCTGAGTAAGGGTGTAGGTTATGAAAAGGGAAGGTGTTAGCACCCTTTTCATCCATAGTTTTCTACGGGCTCTTAATCGCTAGCTCACTTTTTGGAAACGCTTTGTGCTTGTGTATGTTTAAAAATATTTTGAAAATGACTAAGTTCAACAATTTTCTAAAAATTCTCGTATCGTTGAGAATGTATATAAAATGTTTGTTTTTGAAGATATTTGTGAAAGAAAGTGTTGTTTTGTGAAAAGATATTTTGTTTTTAAAAGTTTGTGAGAAAGCAACTACGAGCGTTCTACCTACTCAAAAAAGTTTTGTTCTTTTCCTCCTCCTTTAGATAATGGTACCCTACAATTATTTAGTAGGAAGCCTTATCGTGGGATGTGAGGGACAGGCACGGGTCATCGTACAGTTATAAAAGGCAACTTATAGGACGCTTAAGCAATTTTTTTAAGGGGCTAATATCGTTTACCAAAGGCAACATCGAAGGGTCATCGAAGGACTACGATCTTTTAACCAAGGGTGTAATGCGGTGGGAGAACTAACCTGGGTGTTTTGCGTTTTATCAAAATTGTTTCGGTTAGCAAGAGTCGCCACCGAATTTTCTTTTATCCAATAATGAAAGGGTGAAAAGAATAAGAAAGGTCTTTTGAGAATTTTCTTGAGTTCGGAGGGTAGGTTAAGAAAAGGAAAGGTGTTAGCACCCTTTTCATACGTAGTTATCTACGGGCTCTTAGTTGCTAGCTCACTTTGAATTACTTTGTTTGAAATGTGTTTATGATAGTTTTGAAAGTATTTTTTGAAAAGTGCCTTAGTTTTGGAAAACTTTGTAATAATTCTCATCTCTATAAGAATGCATACAAAGTGTTGACTTTTAAAAATATTTCATTAGAAAGTGTTGGTGTGTTTGAAAGATCTTTTGAAAATGGTTATGAGCAATCAATTATGAACGTTATACCTACTTAAAAAATCTTAGTTCTTTTCCTCCTCTTTTAGATATTGCTATCTTAACATTGATTGATAAGAAGCCCTATCATTCGATGTGAAGGGATAGGCGACGGTCATCGTATAATCATAGAAAGCAACATTGTAGGATACCTTAGCAATTTTTTTGTAAGGGGTCTAAGATCATTTATGAAGGGAATATTTGAAGGGTCATCGAGGGACTATGATCTTGTTTTTTATTGTTTTTGCTAAAGTATCACACATTTGCGTAACATGACTAATTTTATCTTAGGCAACAAGCGAGGTTAACCCTAGAGGTGCAAGTGTGAAAAGTGTTTATTTTCATGCATTTTTATCTTGAATTAGGGGTTTTTATTTGTTGATTTTATGTCTTTCCATACAAACACTAATTACTAGCATTTATATTGAAAGCGATAAATTGCGGAAATATAAAATCCTACACTATTACATCATTTGGGGATAGGGGGTACAAATTTACAAGTGGGGGGAGCAAGTAAATAAAAACCTAATTTACTATTACAACCATATTGAACTTGAATAAATAATGTACAAGAATGTGAGATAATATACAAGGAAAGGAAAATTGTTTTTGTTAAAGGGTTTAACCTTATTAAACTAAAAAGAAAATAATTAATTAATCTAGATTACTTTAAGTGTACTAAACCTAAATTAATTAGGGAGAAGTAGTAAAATAATTAAGAAAACAAATATTTTTAGGGTTTTTATGAGAAAGTTTTTAGTAATTGATAAAAGCAAGAAATTAATTAATAAAAATTCCTAAGTTCTAAGTTAATTTAATTAAAATAACTAAGTCTGATATTAATTTAATTAAGAAAAGAAATTTATTAAAGAAATATTTTTGGTCTTTTCGTCTAAAAGAAATAAAATAAAAATATACTAAATATCTAAATAATAAATATAAAATGTTTTTGTATTTTTGGTTAATAAAAATAATATTAATAATAATAATAATAATAATAATAATAATAATAATAATAATAATAATAATAATAATAATAATAAAATAAAGATAAAGAAAGGAAAATAAAATTAAATAAAATTTGGTCAGGGGTGTGAAAATGAGAAAAGTGGTTTTGTAGCAAAAACAAATTTGTTTTATGTTAGGCCCATTATTGATTTTTTTTATAATTAGAAAAAAAACAAATAAATAAAGAAATGAAGTAGGTTGCATTGTGACAAGTAGACAGGAGGGTGTGTGAAAGCAAAGAATAACAAGGTCTAACTAGGAGAGCCCAAGCGCGCTTGTGAGTGAGAAAAGGAAAGGTAATTACAAAAAAAAATGACAAAATGTCTCATGCCTGGCTCGAACCCATGACCAAGCATAGTAAGGCCTTATACCCGCGCGCTCTACCAATGGGGTGCTATACATCCCGTGTTATAAACAAAACCATAAATATATATTTCAAACCAGTTCTAATTATAAACTTCATCTTCTTCCTCCCGCCAGCCAGAGCCTCTGCAACTCATTCATTTCTCAACCATTCTCAAAAATATGAATATCAAACTTGTTAGAAATTTTACCATGATTCCAGAAATGTAAATAACTTAAATAATGGCTCAAAGATGAGCACGAATTTTAACTAGTACCAATTATAACCTAATTTTTTAAGAAAGTTCAGGTTCAAAATTCTCACTACTCAAGCAACATAAATGAATTCTAAGGATATGGTTAGTTTCAGGGCTATGATATCTACACTTTATCTTTGAAAATGGAAAGTTAACAATGTCTATATGAAGATTTCAAAAGTCAGAAATCTTACCTTGAAAAATGAAATTCGTGTTTTGAGTTTGAGCAACTTTCAAGGTACTGCAATGATCAGGTTAGCTTCCTCGAGTCTCTAAGAAGCTAATGCAATGCTTAGCTTGAGTTGAGAGTGGCTGAAATGGCCTAGAGAAGTCAAGTTGCAGACCCCTATTTTTGATTTTGGTCAATGGTGAAAGTTGTGTTACATTTTGGAGACAGAGATTGGGATGAGTTGTATTTGAGGTAAGGAATTTTTTGAGATGATTTGGAGAGGAAACACACAAGTGGTTTAAGAGATGGAAGTTCTTCGGTAGAACTATGGTAACAATGGAGTTTTTATGCAATTTTTGGTTTTCAGGGAGTTTGGGTGAGTTTGAGTGCTTGCTATTTCGTGTCTTTGCTTGAAAATAACTTGTGTATCTATAAGCAAAAGGTTAGAGATGTTTTGCAGAAGGGAATTCTGAGTTATAGGATTATGGCTAGGTTGCTTGATTTTGGAGAAATGTGAGAAATGTGGTTTCAAGGTAGAAGGTACAAGCATGTAGAGTGGTTAGGCACTTTAAACATATTTGCTTCTGATCATTATCTTGAGTGTGGACAGAGACAATAAGTTAGGATCTCAAGGATAGTTGACCTTTGCAAAAGCAATGCTTTATCAAAATGGAAGTGGTAACTTTGTGCCATAAATAGAAATTCAACTTGGACAAAGCTTTAAACACTTGGATAATGGCTCCAACAGTTGTGTAAACATTTAATTATTGAGTTATTAGTAAGTATGAAGCTTATAATCAAGATTTATGCAGCATGGTTTCAGATTTGATTATGTGTTCATCACAAAAATGACCTATAATTCAAGTTTGAAACCCTAACTTCATCTCTTCGATTCTCTTAGCTCAAAAATTATTTTATTGAGTTCTTTGAAATTTTGAAAAGCTTGAACATTATCTACAAGTTTCATGTTGGCAATTTTTGAAGAATCAATTTGGAACTATGTGAAAAAATTGTTATGAAGTTAGGTCAAAAATCTGCCTAAACTAGGTGAAATCTTCACTAAGTGTTTTAAGAAAAAATGCATGACTTTGTGAATTCATAACTCAAAATCCAAGCATTTATAGGACTTTATCAGTAAATAAAAGTTGTAGATCTCATCAAGATATACAAATTTAATGTTGGAAGTTTTTTTTGAATCATCTTGCATATTGATGAAAAATTGCCATGAAGTTATGAAAAAATAAGACTTAAAAACACTTAGAAAAATTATAAGTCTTGAAAAGTTTTACTTTTTTTAAGATGAACTTTGAATATCTTGATTTATTGATGATAAAGTTTCATATTTTTGAATGTCTTGATGAAATGTGATCTTTGAAACTCAATTTTGATCAAAAAGTCAAAGTTTGACTATTGGTGTATCAGTTGAATTTTCACCAGTTAGCTGAATTTCAACTATCAACAAATTGATCTTGAGAAACATTTTGAGCCATGAAATTAGGTGAACAAGTTGTATTTAAATCCATGAGATTTTTCTTCAAGCCATTAGATCATGTATCAGGTCAAAAACCCTTGATCAATCAAATACATTCAAAACCCTAATTTTAACCCTTTTGCCCTTTTGATGATTTTGAACATTTTTCTTGGGGAACTATGATTCAAATTTGATAAATTGATACATATAAGTTCAAAATGTTGATATTGGTAAAAAATATTGAAGTTTGACTGTAGGTTGACCGTAGATGACTTTTTACCCAATACAGTTGATTTTGAGTCATCTGATCAATTGACTGAGCAATTTTGAGATGCAAGACTTAAAACCTGATATGAGAATTCTTGAAGGCTTATAATGATTTATGAAAGTCATTTGAGGCATTAGAAGTCCAATTGTATTTGAGAAAACCAAAACCCTAATTTGAGATATCAGTGTTTAGGAGATGGCTTGACCTAGTCAACACTTGTACATGCTTGAGTTATTGAAGATCTTATGAGAAATGTATTGAGAAAAGAGAAGGAAAATTTTGGGGTACAACAGCTGCCCCTGTTCAATCTTCTTACACTTGAAGAGTTAGATTGGCGGGTCCGTCATTCGTGACTTGAAGGTTGAAGATGATTGAACACGAGAGTGCCCAGAAATTTGTACTTGATGATGTGTTAGTTGATTGTATCGGGAATGGGCTTAAAGATTCCATTTGGAGAAGTGATAAAGAATTTGTCGGAGATGGGATTACAGATGCCATCTAGAGTGACTGTTGGTAGAAATTTGAAGAAGTATCAGAATAATTCTTTGGTCGATTTATACTGAAATAATAGATGTCTTTTGCCTGTTTTTAACGGAAGAGGTAGATCTAACCAGAAGAGGTATGTTATTTGGCGACTTCACTGGGGAAATAATCCTAACAAGAAGAGATTTGTTGACTGCATGTCTTTAACTAGAAGAAATAAATCTAACCAGAAGAGGTCTGTCGTTCGCCTGTCTTTAACTGGAAGAGGTAAATCTAACCAAAAGAGGTCTATCATTTTCCTGTCTTTAACTGGAAGAAGTAAATCCATACAGAAGAGGTATGTCATTCTCCTGTCTTTAACTGGAAGAGGTAAATCTAACCAGAAGAGGTTTGTTGTTTGTCTGTCTTTAACTGGAAGAAATAAATCTAACCATAAGAGGTATGTCGTTCGCCTGTCTTTAACTGGAAGAGGTAAATCTAACTAGAAGAGGTCTGTCGTTTTCCTATTATTAACTGGATGAAGTAAATCTAACCAGAAGAGGTTTCTTGATTGCCCATCATTAACTGGAAGAGTAAATCTAACCAGAAGAGGTATGTCGTTTTCCTGTCTTTAACTAGAAGAAGTAAATCTAACCAGAAGAGGTCTGTTGATTGCCTATCATTAATTGGAAGAAGTAAATCTAACCAGAAGAGGTATGTTGTTTTCCTGTCTTTAACTGGAAGAAGTAACTCTAACCAGAAAAGCTCTGTTGATTTCCTATTATTAACTGGAATAAGTAAATCTAACCAGAAGAGGTTTGTTGATTGCCTATTATTAACTGGAAGAAGTAAATCTAACCAGAAAATGTCTGTTGATTTCCTATCATTAACTGGAAGAAATAAATCTAATCAGAAGAAGTCTTTGTTTTTTCGATTGATCTTCCCTGAAAATAAAAGGGTTAGTTGCATGCATATGTATGCATGGTGTAATGATGTTCTCAAAATAAATGAGATTATGCGGTATGCATTTGTCATGTATGTGCTATGATATATGAATGTTATTGAAATGTATATTTGTCTAGGAAAATAAATCCTTGACAAGTGCTGGGGAGTGTTGGGAAGAAAAATCCCGGACTACCGCTGAAGATGAAGAGTATGTGTATCTTCGACCTTGTTTAGAGTGTTCTGTTGGGGAAGCTTGTCTCATTGCTTTGAGAAAATTCTACGGGGAATGTCGATTTCTTCTTGAGGGATAGAGTTCAGGCACCTGGGTTATCCATTACTCTACTGGGGAATTATAACTTGGTTGGGGAGAGTAAAAGTTAACTGGTATCTGGTCGAATTCCAAGCTTTGCAGCAACTTTATGGGGATAGTAATGACTCCACTGGGGACAAAAGGGTTTTGTCTGTTGATTTGTAACAATCTGAGAAAAGACTCGTGTTGGGGAATTTGTAGTTTGTTGGGGGAAATAAACCTTGTTGAGGAGAATATTTTGAAGGTTTTATTGGGGAGATGAATTCGCAAGGTTTCATTTTTTAGTTAAGACCAACTCAGCTAAGGAGAATGTTTTCAGGAGATTATACTTTGTGGGGATAATCTTATCGAAGCAACTCTGTGGGGATATCCCAAATCCTTAAGGAGATGCTTATTACATACATTTGTTAATAGTTAATCACATTCATATGCATATGTTCATTCAATTTTAATCATTGGACGTTTTTGCGCTCAAAATAGAGAAAAAAAACAAAAAGTTTGCACTTCGAAGTATATTTATATTGATGCTTTGCTTATAAACGGGCATTTTTGTACAAGGAGACAGAAATCCTAGTAAGAGGAAATCGTCAAAATAATGAAAGGAATACAAAGTGAAAACAAAATAATAGCCATGTAGAAGTAATCTCCTTGGGTTCAAATTCCGCCATTGTCCCTATGTCTTTGAACTTCATCCCTTTCCATTGAAAGATGTTAATTGAATTGATCTTATACCATTGAAACTTGGATCTTGGTAATAAAGCTGACTGTAGTGATTTTGCAGGACATAGTCATACACTTTGATCGTTAACTTTTTCCTGGACCGCCCTTTCGGGTTTTCAGTCCACCAGGATACCCTTTTTTGACCAAGCCCCCCTTTCAGGTTTTTTACTTGTCGGGTGTACAATCATTTGTATATATCCCTAACTTTTTCCCGAACCTTTTTGATTCACCGGGATGCCCTTATTTTTCCTAGGTATGTCAACCTAGCGGGTCATTCTTATGCGTAGTATTTTTTAACTATGTATGCGTTCACAGGATGCAAAAAATCTTCACTGTCCATAGTAGTTAGCATCATGGCACCGCCAGAGAATACTTTCTTGACAATAAATTAACCTTCGTAAGTGGGAATCCATTTTCCCCTGGGATCTCCTTGTGGAAGAATGATGCACTTTATTACCAAATCGCCAGTCTGATACACTCGAGGTTTAATCTTTTTGTTGAAAGCCTTCATCATACTCTTTGATACATTTGACCATGACAAACAGCAGCCAGTCTCTTCTCTTCAATTATGTTTAACTGATCCAACCTAGTCTGAATCCATTCATCTTCGCCTAAATCTTCTTCTTTCATAATCCTTAAGGAAGGAATCTGAACTTCTATAGGTAAGATAGCTTCCATGCCATAGACTAAAGAGATAGGTGTTGCCCCAGTTGATGTCTGTGTCGGAGTATGATAGCCATGGAGAGCAAATGGTATCATCTCATTCCAGTCTTTATAGGTTACTACCATCTTTTGCATAATCTTCTTTGGGTTTTTATTGGTAGCTTCCACTGCGCCATTCATCTTAGGTTTCTATGGAGAAGAATTGTGATGCTTGATTTTGAACTACGTACAAAGTTCAGTGATCATAGCATTGTTGAGATTGGTTCTGTTATCAGTGATGATCCTTTCAGGGATACCATACCGATAGATGAGGTTATACTTGATAAACAGGGCTACCACATTCTTAGTGACTGAGGAAAATGAAGCAGCTTTGACCCATTTGGTGAAGTAGTCGATGGCAACGAGGATGAAACGATGTCCATTAGAGGCAGTGGGATTGATCTCTCCAATCATGTCAATACCCCATATTGCAAATGGCCACGGACCAGTCATGACATTCAAAGGAATTGGAGGCACATGAACCTTGGCGGCATAGATTTGACACATATGGAAAGTTCTCGAGTGATGGTGACAATCAGTTTCCATAGTCGAAAAATAGTAACCAGCCCACAAAATCTTTTTGGCCATAGTGTGCCCGCTAGAGTGAGTTCAAAAGACACCTTCATGCATGTCTTCCATGATTTTCTCTGCCTCCTTCTTGTCCACACAACGAAGTAGAGTCGAATCATGGTTTCACTTATATAGGATCCAATTTCTTAGGAAGAATTTAGCTGAAAACCTTTGCAGGAATTTCTTGTCATTAATTAAGGCTCCTTCAGGATATTCTTGTGCTTCAAGATATCTCCTTACTTCATGATACCAAGTTTTCTCCTCATCAATGTCCATCTCATAACAATGGGCGGTTCGTCAAATCTTTTGATTGTAATTCTAGGAGCCTCGTTGTCCCAATTGACATTGAACATGGATGACATCGTTGCTAAGGACTCTGATAACTGGCTTTCATCCCTTGGGAAGTTCTCAAAGGTGATCTCCTTAAAGCATGGGATCAAAGTTAACACAAGCTCTTTGTAGGGGATCAGATTTGGATGCTTAGTATCCCATTCTCCTTTAACTTAACTGATTACTAAATCCAAATCTCTGTATACGCTAAAGAATTTGATTCTTAGGTCAATGACAGCCTTAAGACCCAAGATGCATGCTTCATACTCGGCCATGTTGTTTGTACAGTCGAAGCATAGTCTAGAAGCGAAAGGCGTATGGCCACCTTAGGAGGAAATAATCACAACACGAATTATGTTACCTAAAGCATTGGAAGCTCCATCAAAAACCATAGTCCATCGGGATCCTTGTTCAAGTCAGTCATACGGTCCAAGCTCTTCACAATCAGTTACTATCATGATATTCTCGTCCGGGAATTCAAAGTTCATAGATTGGTAATTTTCAACAGCTTGATGGGCCGAATGATCTGCTATCACACTTCCTTTGATGGCTTTTTATGTAGTGTATTGGATATCATATTCAATCGGGATCATTTACCATCTAGCTATTCGTCCAAAGAGAGCTGGCTTCTCGAAGATGCACTTGATAGGGTCCATCTTAGAAATCAACAAAGTGGTATGAGTCAATATATACCGTCTTAGCCGGCGAGCAGCCCATGCCAGAGCGTAACAAGTTTTCTCGAGCAGTGAATATATTGTTTCACAATTGGTAAACTTTTTTCTCAGGGAGTATATTGCATACTCTTGTCCGCCAGACTCGTCATGTTGGCCCAACACACACCTGATTGAATTCTCTAATACAGTCGAGTGCATAATTAGAGGCCATCCTTCAACTGAAGGCATCAGTATGGGAGGTTCTTGTAAGTATTCTTTGATCTTATCAAAGGATGCTTGGAAGTCGTTGTTCCATCTGACTACTTGATCTTTCTTCAACAATTTGAAGATTGGCTCACAAGTAGCGGTTAGGTGAGATATGAATCGAGCAATATAGTTGAGTCGACCTAAGAAAACCCTAACCTCCTTCTCAGTACAGGGAGTTGGAATTTCTTGTATGGCTTTGACTTTTGCAGGGTCGACCTCGATACCTTTTCCACTGACAATAAAACCTAGAAGCTTTCCAGACCTTACCCCAAAGGTGTATTTGTTGGGATTCAGCCTTAGCTTGTAATTCTTCAACCTCTCAAACAACGTGTGAAGATGATCAAGGTGTTGTTCCTTAGTTTGCAACACTGCAACCATATCATTGACGTACACTTATATCTCATGATGGATCATATCATGAAATAGAGCTACCATAACTTGTTGATAGGTTACCCATGCATTCTTCAAACCGAAAGGCATGACCTTGGAGCAGAAAGTGCTTCACTGCGTGACAAAGGTGGTCTTCTCCATGTCCTCGGGAGCCATTTTGATTTGGTTGTAGCCGGAGAAGCCATCCATGAAGGAGAATACATTATGTTAAGCAGTATTGTCGACCAAAACATCAATATGTGGTAGTGGGAAATCATCCTTTAGGCTTGCCCTATTCAAATCTTTGTAGTCTATGCACATACGAACTTTTCCATATTTCTTTAGTACTGAGACCACATTTTCCACCCATTGGGGATATGACGTCACTGCTAGAAAACCTGCATTGAATTGCTTCATTACCTCAACTTTTATCTTTTTAGACATGTCTGGCCGCATACGACGAACTTTTTGCTTGACTGGAGGACAATCTTCCTTTGTTGGTAGATGGTGGACCACAATTTCTGTATAAAGCCCTGGAATATCTTCATATGACCAAGCAAGCACCTCGACGTAGTCGTGCAACATCTGAACCAATCTTCCCTTGATACTGTCTTCCAAGTTGGGGCCAATATAAACTTCCCTCTTGTTTGTCTCAGTACCTAGGTTGATCACATCAACTGGTTCCTCGTGTGGTTGGATGGACTTTTCCTCTTGCATTAGAAGTTTGGTTATTTCCCCAGGTGTTTCACAATCTTCTATGCCTTTGTCTTCAGCTTTGTAGATTGGATGTTCAAAATCATAGAGGGAAATAGCAGAGTCATTGTCAATGAGATCCGAAGTGAATGAGGGTCTGCAAATATGCGTGTGTCCGTGTAAGGTCACATGGCTATTTGAAAATGCAATAAAGTGAAAGAAAGACAATGAGCACAAAATTTGAATGCAAAAAGAGTCCAATGTTTTTCAGTAAATGATCATATGGCGTATGAAACTGAACAGACCCTTAACAAATGGACCATGGTGCCCCGGGCATGGCACATGGCTTAAAGTCATTGTTTCAAATAAAAATTACAGACAAAGTTCTTAAATTGATAAAACAGTAAATGGTAATTACTCCTTATTGAAGGAGATAGGAATGAAATATTTTGCACGCCAGTTGGTGAGTCCTTCTTCGGAAGTCGGGTAGATCTAGTCATCAAAGTCACAGTCATCGTCAGAGTCTTCAAGAGCATTCACTTCATGATTACTGATGAGAAGAGGTGGTTTTCTTGCACGAGCATGTATGACCTCCTTTTGAGATTTGGAAGTGAAGCCCAAACCATATTTGTGTGATTTGAAAGGGATGTCTGGGAGTTGTCCCCAAATGGTAAAATCTCCCTCTTCAATCACATCACGAGCATCTTTGAGGGAAGCCATCCTAGGCACATCTTTAACAGCTTTCGGAACAACGGAGGTAGCCTTGGCAGCAGAAACCATGGGAGATACCACTTTGGAGGCTTGACACAGAGTTTCTATGAACTCTTCGTCCAGCTCAACATACTTAAACGAATTCAGATGGCTAACCATAAACTCTTCTTCACTACAGAAGATAACAATTATTCCCTTGACCAGATATTTCAACTTTTGATAAAGTGTAGAAGTCACTGCTTCTTCCCCATGTATCCATAGGCGTCCAAGTAGGCAAGAATAAGTAGGACGGATATCTATCACATAGATAGTTGAATTTAAAATTTGAGACCCAACTTTGATAAGGAGATCAACTTCCCCATGGACCATCCTTTTTTATCTGTCGAAAGCCCTTACCACAATGTCACTTGGCTTCAACACCAAACCTTGACAGTTCAATCGATCTAGGGCACCTTTGGGCAGGACATTAAGAGAGGAACCAGTATCCGCTAATACAGGGGCTAGAGTGGTTCCTTTGCATTCAATGGAGACATGCAAAGCTTTATTATGATTTCTTTCGGATGGAGTTAAATCAGCATCCAAAAATCCCAACCCATTATCGACAGTCAAGCTCGCTACACAATTTTCAAACTGATCGGCTGTAGTCTCTTGAGGAACATGATATTTCTTCATAAATTTTATCAAAGCTTGAGTATGCGCATCAGAGTAAAGTAATAAAAATAGCATGGAAATCTTTGAGGGGGTTTGCCCCAACTGCTCTACTATCTTATAATCACTTTTCCTTATAATCTTCAAAATCTCCTCCATTTCTTGGGTAAAGGGTTCCTCAGTAATAACGTCTTTGGCAGGCGCCACCATCTTGGCAGGTTCAATCATTTTTTATTTTCCTCTAGCATCAGTACTTGGTTTGTCAACAGTAATGCGAATAGGTGTATTTGTGGTGGTTGGAGGTGAAATATCAGGAGAGAAAATTCTCCCCATTCTAGTCACCTTGCTAGACCCAACAATGTTGGTAATATCAGCAGACTTGTCTTCCTCAATCTAAAAGTCTTGTCTAATGCCATGGTAGTATACTTCAACGCCATAATTCCAAGTTACCGCCTTATTGGAAGAATAAGGGACTAGCCTTGGTGTGGTAATTATCAATGGAGTTAACTTTGGTTCATTGGAAATCCTAATAGGACCTTTTGAGGTGATCCTAATAGGTTTGTTGGAGATAATGATGATGGATATGTCTTCAATTTCTTGAGGTACAACTTCAGTCAAACTTTTTATGGATGAATTTCTTTAAAATAAGATCTCATGGTTGTCCATTAGGTATTGGACACCTCTTTTCAGCCATTAACAGCCATTGATTTGCACAACACAACAACAACAATCTTTAAGGCAACCAGGGAAAATCCCGACTTTCAACAAATTATTTTTAACAGACCTTAGTGGAGTGGTTAATTCATTAACAGAGGAAACGAAAGCAGTATCTTCAATAGCGTTGCCAAATTTTCCATGGTTTGGCATAGGTGCGGTGATTACATTCCTAGTTGGAGGAGGATCAAATTCAAATGTCTTGTTGTCAATGAGGTCTTGGATCTTGCATTTTAATGCTCAACAATGATCAGTGTCATGTTCGGGACTATTGGAGTGGTAAATACATTTGGCGTTCGGGTTATACTTTGGAGATGAAACATTGGGATTTGAAGGGGGATCATGCAAAGTTACCAAATTAGCCTTCAATAGGTGTTGTAGGGCTTGAGATAGTGACATGTTGATCATTGTAAATTGTCTTCTTGGAATATGAGGTCTTTTTGGTTTGTTGTGGTGTTTAAGTAGAGGTTGGATTGGAGATTATAACTGCACTTACAGATTAAAGACGATCCTTCTTGATATGGCCCCTTGACCCATACACATCATTCGTTTCCTTTTTACTGGTAAAAGGTTTCTTCACAGTATTTAATATAGAGGCACAGGCCATGGGAATCTTTCCACTTTTAATACCACTCTCGACCCTTTCACCAGTCAAGATTAATTCAATGAAACTAGATGATGAGCTCCCAATTAGTAAGTTAAAAAATGGCCCAGTTAATGTTCCCATGAACATGTCTAATAACTCCCTGTCAGTCAATGGTGGTGCACCCTGCTAGTTGGGTCTCTCCATTTATTTTTAAGCCTTCATTGGAACCCATGGTCATTCCTTGTAACTGTACTCTAGTTGGCGCCAGATTGGCATTATACTGATATTGACGATAGAAGGCGGTGGCCAAGTCTTCCCAGGTAAAGATGTTGGAACCCTCCAACTTGTAAAACCACTCCAATTGAGTCCTAGTCAGACTCTCTTGAAATAAGTGGACCCACAACTTCTTATCAGTGGTATGCGGTTGAATTTTATGGACGTAAGATCTCAAGTGAAGCTTCGGGCACGAAACGCCATCGTACTTGGCAAAAACTGGAATAATGAATTTGTGGGGGATTGCTACCCCAGGAAACAAACCCAAATCATCAAAATCTAGGAAAAACACAGCTTGAATTTACATAGCCTTCAATCTGTCCTCCAGCTGCTTATACTTGTCTTCATCCGGTGGATATTGTTCGTCAAAATAGTCCTCATCCTTAGAGATTGGATTGTTACCACCCCTAGCACGGGTGCTCCTTGCATCTTCATCTTGATTATCATCCTCCTCTGAGGAGTCTTCTACCACTTGAACTTGTCGAACGCGGCCCTTAAATATCTTTCCCATGTTGATCAAAGCCTTCTTCTTGGTCTTCTTCTATACAACCAGAAGTGACATCAATTCTTGCTGTCCTTTGGCCAAGTTGAGCAAGGTTTGTTGAAATTGATAATTTTATGTCTGCAAGTCCTTCACAGTTTGCTCGAGATCCATCTTACTGAAATAAAAAGTAGAAAGATAAGGAAACCTGCGTCAGAAAACCTGCTTATGTTATGATGCATGTAATGTGAATGCAAATGTTTTCAAGGACCTTTAAGATTTAAATTTGTTTAAACAAAGAAGGAACAAACATTAATTGTATTAATAAGTTCAAACGGTTACAAAAAATGCCTCTTGGGCTTACAATAAAAGAAAACAAACAAAATGAACTAATACAAAAAGGCTCAGGTCTCCCATGGATGATTCCTCTTTGGATCAATGTAGGCATTCGAGTTCCGCTCATCATGAAGTTGCCTTGTGAGCTCCAACACTTTCTTCTCTCTTGAGTAGAATTGGGCTTCAAAGGTGTCTCGCTCCTCCTTGAGTTGAATCCATGATCTTTGCAACTCCTCTAGAGTAGTAAGCATGTCAGGATGAAGAATAGTTTAGGGAACATCTCTTTCGGTAATAAGTTCTATGATGATAGGTAGGATGGCTTCATATGGCATAATGAGGTTTTGAGTGCGAGCTCACACCCACTTGAGATAAGGCTGCAAAGGAATGGAGTTCTTATGTCCCAACATCTTTCTATCAACTTTGTTCACCATGCCCCAAGCTCATCTAAATCTTTGACGATAACCTTGGACATCGTTCTCATAGTCAAATACAATTCCTTAGACAAGCGCATCATGAGGGAAATCCCTCCGAGCATACCTAAATTGTCATAGAGCTAAGCAAGGTTTATAAGTGATATCTATCCTAATACCAAGGAGAGGGACATCAGGGAATTCCCCATAATGGTCAATAATGATAACATCCTCCAAAGATCGAGAACACCAATGAATATCCGAATGTGAGAGTGACATCAACCTACTAGACCATCTCATGCCTTGCTCATTCTTCAAAATAGATCAAGGAAGGTTCAAAATAAACCACCTAGCGAACAAAGGAGTTCAACACATAATAATTCCCAGTCTCTTCATGGTGCGAGTGTGAAGAGAGTGTAAAATGTCTCCAAGTAAAGTTGGCACCGGGTTAAGATTTAGAAAAACATTGACCGCATTTACATCTATGAGTTGGTCTGGGTTAGGAAATAGCATCATCCCATAGATTTTAAGGGCCAAAACCTCTTCAAAAGCTTTCAAGTCCAGAGCATCCCAAAAAATTTGAGCCTTCTCAAACAGAAACTTGGCTAGAAAACCCTTAACACAACTCCTTGTTTCCCAATTTTCCTCAATGTGGGACCGATGCAAATGTAAAGTTAAAGCAATCTCCTCAGGTCTTGGGTATTTCTCAATACTGGTGAAGGATAATTGATCAAGAATAGGCACTCCCAATAGTTGAGAAAAATCCTCCATGGTAGGCACTAATTGGTAATCAGGAAATGTAAAGCAATGGTGTTTAGGGTCAAAGAATTGGAAAAGCACATGTACCACGTCCTCTTTAAAGTTTGAGGTAACCAAGTTGATGATACGATCATACTTCTTAGTGAATGGAGAATCATTTGGAACCCTTGATGCTAACTCCTTTAGTTGAGGAGGAACTTTCACAAGGTTGATTCTAATGATATTTCTTCGCATGGAAGCCATGTCCTAAAAAAATAGCACAAAGGTAAATCCTAAAAGTCCTTGAAATGGTTAGTGCAAAATGCCATGGTATGATGTTATGATGTTATGTACAAGTAAACATATACAAGCAAAGCAAGTAAATCCTTAGGTTTAGACTTACATGAGGTTTCATAGGTAAGTACCCTCTTAGAGTTTAGTTGGTTCAACCTGTTCTAGAAAGTAATTGGGTTATAGGGAATCTCAATATCATTGATATTTCTTCATTGGGCATTGTTTCAGCGCGAGCCTCTATTTTGGCGACTGAAATATCCCAAAAGTCTAATCTCAATGAGCATAGTATTGAGTATCAACCAACTTCGGACTGCACCAAAGTCGGCTATCTCACTACTTCCTAATGGCCAAGTTGTTCAACAAAAAGGTTCTAAGGTCAGTTAGTGCTTCATGACACCACACAGTGGCCCCATATTCTCCTTAATTTTCCATAAGGGATACCGGTACCCATAAATGTGTCACACTAATGTAGCTATTTCTTGAACCATATCGGTGTACGTTGTACATTCTCCATAATCTTTGCTACTTGCCTAATAATGTTCCCAGATCCGGGTAGAGGATCAATAGAAAACCCAAACAAGGACCCAAAAATGTAAAGAAAACAGGTCAAACAATGAAAGCATTTAAAGGTGATCTATTCTCTAAGGTAACCCCACTTTTAAGTATTCCCCCGCAGAGTCGTCAGATCTGTAATACGGTAGGAGAACTGACTTGGGGGTTTTGCATTTTATCACAATTGTTGCGGATAGAAAGAGTCGCCATCGACTTTTCTTTTATCCAATAAGGAAAGGGTGAAAAGAAAAGAAAAGACCTTTTGATATTTTTCTTGAGTTTGGGGGGTAGGTTATGAAAAGGGGAGGTGTTAGCATCCTTTTCATCCATACTTATCTACGGGAACTTAGTTGCTAGCTCACTTTGAAATGCTTTATTTGAAATGTGTTTGTGATAGTTTTTAAAGTATTTTTTGAAAAGTGCCTTCATTTAGGCGAACTTTGTAATAATTTTCGTCTCTATAAGAATGCATACAAAGTGTTGACTTTTGAAAATATTTCATTAGAAAGTGTTGGTGTGTTTGAAAGATGTTTTAAAAATGGTTGTGAGCAAGAAACCATGAACGTTTTACCTACTAAAAAAGTCTTAGTTCTTTTCCTCCTGCTTTAAATATTGTTATCTTACCATTGATTGATAAGATTCCCTATCATTGGATGTGATGGTACAGGTGTGGGTCATCGTATAGTCATAGAAAGCAACATTGTAGGATACCTTAGAAATTTTTTTGTAAGGGTCTAAGATCATTTATGAAGGCAACATTTGAAGGGTCATCGAGGGACTATGATCTTGTTTTTGATTATTTTTGCTAAAGTATCCCACATTTGCGTAACATGACTAATTTTATCTTAGGCAACAAGTGAGGTTAACCCTAGAGATGCAAGTGTGTAAAGTGTTTATTTTCATGCATTTTTATCTTGAATTAGGGTTTTCGATTTGTTGATTTTATGTCTTGCCATACAAAGCCTAATGGCTAGCATTTATATTGAAAGCGGTAAATTGCGGAAATGTAAAATTCTACGTTATTACATCATTTGAGGATGAGGGTACAAATTTACAAATGGGGGTAGCAAATAAATAAAAACCTAATTTTACTATTACAACCATATTGAACTTGAATAAATAATGTACAAGAATGTGAGATAATATACAAGGAAAGGAAACTTGTTTTTGTTTGAGTTTTTGTGAAAGGGTTTAACCTAATTAAACTAAAAAGAAAATAATTAATTAGTCTAGATTACTTTAAGTGAACTAAACCTAAATTAATTAGGGAGAAGAAGTAAAATAATTAAGAAAATAAATATTTTTAGGGTTTTTATGAAAAGTTTTTTAGTGTTTGATAAAAGCAAGAAATTAATTAATAAAAATTCCTAAGTTCAAAGTTAATTTAATTAAAATAACTAAGTCTAATATTAATTTAATTAAGAAAACTTTTTTGATAAAGAAATGTTTTTGGTCTTTTTGTCTAAAAGAAATAATATAAAAAATATATTAAATATCTAAATAATAAATATAAAATGTTTTTGTATTTTTGGTTAATAAAAATAATATAAATAATAATAATAATAATAATAATAATAATAATAATAATATTAATAATAATAATAATAATAATAATAATAATAATAATAATAATAATAATAATAATAATAATAATAATAATAATAATAATAATAATAATAATAATAAAATAGAGATAAAGAAAAGAAAATAAAATTAAATAAAATTTGGTCAGGGGGTGTAAAAATGAGAAAAGTGGTTTTGTAGCAAAAACATATTTGTTTTGTGTTAGGCTCATTATTGATTTTTTTTATAATCAGAAAAAAAAATAAAGAAATGAAGTGGGTTGCGTTCTAACAAGTACACATGAGGGTGTGTGAAAGCAAAGAATAACCAGGCCCAACAAGGAGAGCACAACCACGCTTGTGAGTGAGAAAAGGAAAGGTAATTACAAAAAAAATGACAAAATGTCCCATGCCTGGCTCAAACCCATGACCAAGCATAGTAAGGCCTTATACACGCGCGCTCTACCACTGGGGTGGCTATACATCCGGTGTTATAAACAAAACCATAAATATATATTATAAAGACAGTTCTAATGATCAACTTCATCTTATTCCTCACGCCATCCAGAGCCTCTGCAACTCATTCATTTCTCAACCATTCTCAAAAGTATGAACATCAAACTTGTTAGAAATTTCACCACGATTCCAGAAATGTAAATAACTTAACAATGGCTCAAAGATGAGCACGAATTTTAAGTAGTAGCAATTCTAACCTAATTTGTTCAGAAAGTTCAGGTTCAAAATTTTCACTACTCAAGCAACATAAATGATTTCTAAGGACACGGTTAGTTTCAGGGCTATAATATCTACATTTTATCTTTGAAACGGAAAGCTAACAATGCCTATATGAAGATTTCAAAAGTCATAAATCTTACCTTGAAAATGGAATCCTTTTTTTGAGTTTGAGCAGCTTTGAAGTTGTTGCAATGATCAGGTTAGCTTCCTTGAGTCTCTAGGAAGCTAATGTAATGCTTAGCTTGAGTTGAGAGTGGCTGAAATGGCCTGGAGAAGTCAAGTTACATACCCCTATTTTTGATTTTGGACAATGGTGAAAATGGTGTTACAGTTTAGAGACAGGGATTGGGATGAGTTTTATTTGAGGTAAGGAAGCTTTTGAAATGATTTGGAGAGGAAACTCACAAGTGGTTTAAGAGATGGAAGTTCTTGGGCAAAATTGTGGTAACAATGGAGTTTTTATGCAATTTCTGGTTTTCATGGAGTTTGAGTGAGTTTGAGTGCTTTTTATTTCGTGTCTTTCCTTGCAAATAACTTGTGTATCTATAAGCAAAAGGTTATAGATGTTTTGCATAAGGGATTTCTGAGTTATAGGGTTATGGCTAGGTTGCTTGATTTTGAAGAAAAGTGAGAAATGTAGTTTCACGGTAGAAGGTACAAGCATGTAGAATGGTTAGACACTTTAAACATGTTTGCTTCTGATCATTTATCTTGAGTATAGACAGAGACAACAAGTTAGGAGCTCAAGGAGAGTTGACCTTTTCAAAAGCAATGCTTTATCAAAATGGAAGTGGTAACTTTGTTCCATAAATAGAAAATCAACTTGGACAAAGCTTCAAACAATTGGATAATGGCTCCAACAGTTGTGTAAACATTTAATTATTGATTGATTAGCAAGTTTGAAGCCTGTAAAGCAATATTTATGCAGCATGGTTTGAGATTTTATTATGTGTTCATCACAAAAATGACCTATAATTCAAGTTTGAAACCCTAATTTAATTTCTTTGATTCTCTTAGCTCAAAAATGGTCTCATTGAGTTCTTGGAAATTTTGAAAAGCTTGAACATTATCTATAACTTTCATGTTGTCCATTTTTGAAGAATCAATTGGGAACTATGTGAAAAATTGTTATGAAGTTAGGTCAAAAATCTGCTAAACTAGGTGAAATCTTCACTGTGTTTTAAGAAAAAGTGCATGACTTTGTGAATTAATAACTCAAAATCCAAGCAGTTATAGGACTTTATCAGTAAAGAAAAGATGTATATCTCATCAAGATATAAAACTTTTATGTTGGAAGTTTTCTTTGAATCATCTTGCATCTTGATGAAAAATTGCCATGAAGTTATCAAAAAATAAGACTTAAAAACACTTAAGAAATGTGATCTTTGAAACTCAATTTTGATCAAAAAGTCAAAGTTTGACTTTTAGTGTATCAGTTGACTTTTCATCAGTTGATTGAAATTCAACTATCAATCAATTGATCTTGAGAAATATTTTGAGCAATGAAATTAGGTCAACATGTTTTATTTGAATCCTTGATATTGTGCTTCAAGCCATTATATCATGTATCAGGTCAAAAACCCTTGATCAGTCAAATATAGTCAAACCCCTAATTTTTACCATTTTCCCCTTTTGATGATTTTGAACATTTTTCTTGGGAAATTGTGATCCAAACTTGATAAATTGATACATATAACTTCAAAATGTTGATATTGGTCAAAAACTTGAAGTTTGTCTGTAGGTTGACCACAATTGCTTATTATCCAATACAGTTGATTTTGGGTCATCTAATCAATTGACTGAGCAATTTTGAGATGCAAGACTTGAAACTTGATATCAGCATTCTTGAAGGCTTATAATGATCTATGAAAATCATTTGAGGCATTACAAGTCTAATTGTCTTTGAGAAACCCAAAACCCTATTTTGAGGCATCAGTGCTTAGGAGATGGTTAGACCTAGTCAACACATGTACTGGCTTGAGCTATTGAAGATCTTATGAGAAATGTCTTGAGAAAAGAGAGGGAAAATTTTGGGGTACAACAGAGGGTCTTTGCTAAAGCATCCCACGTTCGAGGGACATGCCTGTTTTATCCGACGGCAACAAGCGAGGTTACCCTAAAGGTGGGCGTGTGCGAAGTGTTTTGATTTGAGTTAATTTATCTTGGATTTATGGTTATCTAGAGTTTTGTTTTAGATCTTGTCATACAATCCTATTAAACTAATAGAAATAAGGAAGGCAGTAAATTTCAAAAATTAAATGTCCTACGCTATTACAACGCTTCGGGAATGGGGGTACAAATTTATGAATGGGGAGAAAAGTAACGTAAACCCTATTTTATGAATTACATCTCTTAACAGTTTCATAATTATGAAAATAAAGATGCGAAAAGTAAACAAACGCGCGGAGATGGTGAAAAGGAAAAGAAATTTAAAACCTAAGAAATTCTAATATTTTTGGTGTTTTATTTATAAAAATATTTTATAGTGTAAAATAAAAAACCCTAATTCTAATTAACTTACAAACTAAGTAATAAAATAAAACAAAGTGTGATTAAATTTAAAATTTTATTTATAAAAATATAATTAATTAATTAAAAACCTAAATTTAATTTTTTTTATGATTTTATGATTTTTTTCTAATTTAAGTAAAATTGGTTAAAAGTATGCAAAATATAAATTTAATATTTTTTGGAATTTTTTCACATGATCATAAAATATAAATTAAGATTGTGCAAAAAAAACTAGCTTAAAAAGACTAAATTTGATTACAAAAAGAATTAAGTGAAAATGATGAAAATAAGTAGCAATAATGAAGTTAAAAGGATGAAATTATGCAAAAGGTTACCATTGGGGCTCGAACCCAGGTCCCTCTAGTTATACGCGCGCATAATTTACCATTGGGGTAGTTGTTTCTTCCAGTTATGAAACTCCCCCGGTAAATATATTATAAAACAAGTTTTAGAAATATGAAATGGCCAGATCACCAACTTCTTCCTAAGTGCGCTAACGGTACAACAACAACACCATTGTTGATTTTGCAAATCCTTCATTTCTCAACCAAATCGAAAGTTCTAAAGACCAAAAATGATTTATTTTTAGTAAGGAATTGAACCATATAATTTTCAAAAGTTATAGATTAAAGATTGAAACGAATTTTTCTCAGTACCAAATTGAAACCCTAACGGTTCAGAAACTTCAGTTCCAAAATTCTCATCACATAGTTAATCAAAATGCAATTTAAGGACATGGTTAGCTTTATAATGATGATATATACATTTCTCTTCAGGAATTTATGCCAGTGATGCTTGGATGAAGATATCACAGTTTGGAAAACTTACCTCTTGAAGTGAAAACTCAAAATGCGTATGGATGCTTCCAGGTGCAAATAAATGACGCCAAAAGCTTCCTTGGACCTCCCTGAATGTGTTCCAATGCTTATATTTCCTTGAGACTCAATGAATCATCCTCTCTAACTCAGTGTCCAGAGCTCAGGTTTGAGAATGGAAGATGATGATGGAGATGTTCCAGAAGTTGTTCAGGTGTTTGGACATTTTCTATATGATGTGCCTAAGTTGTTTGGATGATAAAAGAGGAAAACACATGAGTGGGTTTAAAGTTGGATGTTGGAAGCTTCAAATGTGCAACAATTATGGTTTTGAGAGTGATTTTGGGTTAGAGGTGTTTCATGGTTGAATGGGAGTGATGAGTAACTTCTAAATGATGTTTAGGAAGTGTTTGGATGATTGGTTTTCATATAAAATGCAAGGGTTAGAAAATTCGAAGAAATGGACTTTGAGGTTCAAACATGGAACAATGTTGCTATTTCTTATTTTGGAGAGATTGAAGTACTATTTAGGCTGTGAATTCGTGTTTTGGACTGCAAATGAACCCTATATTTATAGGCAAAGGTTAGAGGGATTGTGCTAGTTGCAATCTGAAGAAGTCAAGTTACGGCTTGGTTGGAAGTGAAATATCAAGTTATAGTGAAAATGGTGGTCTCAAGGATCAAGTACAAGTGTGCTCTAATGTTTGTTGGATGCAGGGGGGTTTCTTCTTCTCTTTAGGATGAAGTGTAATCATAGGAAACAAATGAGGATCTCAATGCATTGACTTTTGCGAAAAGCTTTCTTTATGTGAATGGCAATGATGCCTTTGTGACATTAATGTAAAACTATCTTGGATAAAGCTTGAATCCAGTGAGTAATAGCCAAAAAGCAAGTGAAATCAATTGATTATGGAGAGATTTGTGGGTTTAGAGGCCTTCAAAGTTAGATATCTAGGCATGGTTATGACATTTGATCTTATAGCCACCAAATAAATAACCTTTAAATCAAGTAGAAATGTATAAATTCAATTATTCGAAACTCTCAGCTAAAACATGATATTTTCTTGCTCTTGGACATTTTGAAAAGATTGAGATAAGATCTACAACTTTCATGTTGACCACATTTTGGCTAATTCAAAAGGGAAACTGGTGAAAATTGGCCAAGAAGTTGAGATAAAAAGTTGATCCAAAATATTTCTAAGTGTTGGATAAAAAGTATCAGAACTCCATGGGCCCATATCTCTTAATCCAATCATTTTTTGAAGATTATCCCACATTAACAAATTTGTAGAATTCATTAATCCCTATTGAAACAACCGACTGAAAAGTCATCTGATAAAATATCAATGAAGTCGCTATCGAACATCTTTTATCCCACAAGAAGGGAAAGGTAGACATCGAGTAAATCTGAGTAGGGGTGAAATCAAGGTCTTGTGACCAAGAGATCAAATAAGGGAGTCTGTTACGCGAGGGGAAGGTATCAGCACCCCACACGCCCATAGTACTCTACGGTATCCATTCTTGTTGTCCTAATATATGGGTGTGTTTTAAATCTAAACTTAATAGCTAAAAGAAAATGCAAAGAGGGAATACATGCAAAAAGAAAGAGAAAACAATGTAGGGAAAATGAAAGTTGTGCTCGTTCGGGCCCTACCCCGATGCCTACGTATCCCTTTTAAGGAATCACAGCAGCCGTAGTTTGGCTTCAAAAGTTTTTGTTGGTTTGTATTTTTTTAATGAACAATATTAATTTCGCCTACTCCCACAACTCGACCTTTGGAGATTTACGCGTCAGCACATAAGTGAATTAACGTGTTCTTTCTGAAAAGTTTAAAAGAAAATCCCGAAGGCGCAAAAGAGTTTTCATTGGTTGATATTTTTTACCTTGAAGAAGGATTTGGAAGTTGTTAGATGTTTTGTGCGTTTTTGCTAAGAAAAGAGTTTTTGTTTTAAATGCAAATGCAAAAGAAAAGAAAAACATCTAAGGGAAACTAGTCTAAATCTAATACCTAATGTTATCATACAATGATGGTCCTATGGTTGAGTTTTGAAGGGAAATCTCTACCCTAAGTTGACATGCTTGGATAACAATCCTAATGTCTATCTCAATTCATCATCTATAGATGAATCAAGAAGTCCTAAAGGAGCATATAAAGGGTCTATCACCAAAAAGTATATTTATCTCGAATCATCATCTATAGTTGAAACGAGAGCTCCTAAGGGAACATGCCGAGGGTACATCATCTCAAAACATGCACACAAATATGAAATCAAGCAAGCGAGCCAACAAGCTCAAGAGAGCCCGAACAATATATCATGAGCAGCACATACTAACTCAAGTCAAATTCCTAACCATGATATAGACGACCAAGGTAGGTATAAAAATAGGTAGGGATGCTTTAGCCAAGGGGTCATATCAGCCGAGGCAAACAAGTGGGGAGAGGATATAAGCAAATAGCACGGAGCATAAACGTCTGCCAACGTGAGCTCGAGACAAAATGCATGGGATCGATTATAGATCCATTTTCCACTTGACGACTTGATAACCAAGATCTGCACAACTCTGAAGCATCGACGTACAATGTGATCTAAGGATGACACGGACTAGAATGTGCGGGGGTCGATTACGGACCCTCCCCGCTTGCCTGCTTTTGAGGACTTATTATATGTAATATAATGCGGGCACAAATATAAACACATGTGTGGAATACCTACTCCGAAGGTAGGATTTTAAACCATCACAATTAGCATACAGAAAGCGGTGCCTACTACAGGACTTTAAACAGTGAATTCGAGCGTAGGCTCTTTTTATTTCCTGCTTCCTACTTCCCATGATCTCTAAAAAACAATAAAGAATGCGATAACGAATGCGGTAAAAAGGTATGAGAGAAATACCAAACGGATAACAATCTGTATCAAGCAAGCAAAAAAAATAATAAACCCGGAAAACTTCGAGCAAGCTAGCATCAACAAAGAAATTCAGTGAGAATACGCGTTGAGGCATCAATAAGCAAGATTAAAATATGTAGCGGATACATCCGTATCACAAAGTGCCTGCACAAAATGCAATAATACAAGACAAGAACGAAATGTGTATCGACACATTTGTATTCTTGAGCGCCTGTATAAAATACAACTATACAAGATACGGGGCACAAGACAATGGTATGTGTGTCGAACGCAAAATCGGACCACAAATCAAAAGTCCAAATAAGTTTTTTGATCAAAAAATCGAGTAATAAATACATCATAGAAAACCAATCAAATGTACCTTGAAAAATCAACACACATGTCAAAAAATAACAAGGATAATTAAATTATAAAAGAGTAGAAAGAAATTTGGAGCAAACAATAGCCAAAGCAAAGCCAAAGAAGCAAAAAACAACAATTTTAGAAAGATGCGTCGACCGCAACAGGGCATGAGTCGACTCATGCCTTGAATTCTTAGTTTGCATCGACCGCTGGGTTGGAACAACACTTCCCGCAAGTATCCAGAATGTTTGCGTCGACCGCAACAGGGTTTTAGTCGACTCAACTACTTGAAATTTTCAACTTGTGTCGACCGGAGGGTCGGCGCAACACTTCCTGCAGGTGGCCAGGACAGTTGGCGTCGACTCAAAGATGGGATAAGTCAACTCAAAAATATGAGTCGACTCAAAGGGTCACCACTACACTTTCTGTAAGGGGCTAGAATTGTTTGCGTCGACTCAAAAAGGCTATACGTTGACTCATGCCCAGAATTTTCTCAGTTTGCATCGACCACTGGGTCGGCGCAACACTTCCGGAAGGTAACCAGAACTTTTTACGTCGACTCAAAAAGGCTATGCGTCGACTCAACTGCAGTCTTATTCAATTGAAACTTTGAAGCAAAACTTTTGCATCGAGTGTCTGTTTCACGTATGGTTCGAACCGTTGGAAATCTTGAAAATTATAGAATATCCACGGCACGAAACGGAAACCAAAACAACAAAAATTATACGACAAATTCCCCGATCTTAGCACGATCGACATGTGAATTCATGATCCGATTTCATTAGTTTCGATGCAATTTTCATCGGATCAAAAACCAAATTCACATCAATTATGCTATGACCATAGCACAAGGAAATTTGTAAGCAATCAAAAATCAATTGAATCACGCGGTAAGATCAAGGCACAATGGCTCAAGCATTTTGTTAAACACATAATCTATGAAATTTAACTCATTATTTTTTGCACAATTAGAGATCCAATTTATACCATACATAATCAATCAAGAATCATCATTTAAGCTTGAAACAACTTCAACATTTTGTTTTCTCAAATAAGAACTTTCATGAAAATCAATTAATTGAATAAGCACTTATTTATTCATCCAATTCCGGATTTGCACATCATAATTCAAGATCAATTCACATTTTCATAATTGAAATCACTTCCACAATTAAGATTAGATCAAAGTTTAATTCATTGATCCACAAAAGTGCTTATTTAAGAATCACTTATTTGAAATGTGCTTAAATCAAGAAAAGCTTACCGTAGAATTGAAGAAGAAGCTTAAGTATAGAGATCGCAACAATCGTATTCGAGATCCGAGAAGAATTGAGCTTTGACCTTTGGATCTTGAAAAAGTTGTTGGAAAAGTTGTTGGTGTTCTTGATGAAAATGAGAGAATGTTGCTCTTTGATCCTTGAGCAAGATGAGAGAAAGTTTAAGTGTTTTTGAGAATTGGTTAATTATGAGAGTCCCTTTTTGAAAATTGGAGGGAATAAGAATATATAGTGCCATTTTTTGAATGAATGAGCCTCCAACAGACACAAGCAAATGTGCCAATTTTCAGTTCATCAGAGTCTGACACCTTAAGATCAAATTCACAGGTCCATCAGCGCGACTTTCAAAGTTTAAATGTGAAATTAAAATGTAGCCAATTTCGAGAACAACATTATGTCCGAAGATGGGCTCAATCAGATAAACGGTAATTTAGTTATGATTTTTTGAAGTTTCGTCTCAGATGAAAATATTCTTCGGTTCAGGATTTTCAAATACATTGCGTGTGTTTTGGACCAAAGAAGAAGGCCTTCAGGATGTTTTTCGAATTGGAAAGATGAAAGCAATATTTAGCCAACTCAATTTTTGAGCTAATGCCACCGGAACCAGCTCGATATAATAAGAATCGACCGAGTTATGATTTTCGGAAGGTGAAGCAGGTGAACATTTGTCACAATTTTCTTGTGCGAACATACTTGAAAGCTTCATATATTCGAAGACTCTCTGAGTAGAACTGGCTTCCGGACATGAGATACGAAATGTAGATGATATTAAGACGGAATTTTGGTCACCAGAACGGGCTAAAAATGATGAACGGTCTTCCAGTTATAAATTTTCTAGTGCGCCAAAACTGCACTTTCAACATATTTTTCTTTGTATGTTTCACCATATAACTTCCAAAAGAACCAGGTATTCAAAGACATTCCTTTGAGAATTAGCTTTTGTCCTGAACACGAAAATTGAAGAGAACATCGAGACAGTTTCAAATCCTTAATAATCAACCCAAAACACCATTCCCAGTTGGATATGCAAAATTTTAAAACTCAGATCAATCAAAACGCTGTTTTCAATTCGCACTGTTTTAAATTCACCGAAAACACCCAAATCATCCACAACTCAAACATGCGTTGAAAAATTATGAGAGATTTGTCGTGTTGATCAAATACCTTGATCCCATGAAATGCATGTATGCAATATAAGCTAATTAGGATCGCAATAAAGAGGGAAAATTTTGGGGTACAACACCTACAACTTTTATGTTGAAAGTTTTCCTTGAATCAGTTTGTATCTTGAGGAAACTTGCTTGTGAAGTTAGGGTTTTCTATGCATAAAATACTTGAATTTTTTCTAAGTACATGAATATCTTCCAACTTTGACTTTTGTTGACTTTCTTGATCTTCTTGATTCTGTTGATTCTTTATGATCAAACTTGATAATTTTGAATGTTTTGATGATTCTTGATTTTGAATTCCAATGTTGACCAAAAAGTAAAAGTTTGACTTTTGTGTGACTGTTGACTTTTTATCAATTGATTCAATTCTTCAACTATCAATCACTTTTATCTTTCAAAATGTTTTGAGCCATGTAATTAGGTCAAGATTTTGTATTTGAGCCCTTAAGATCATGCTTTAAACCATTAGGTCATGCACTAGGCCAAAAGTCAATGATTAATCATCTTCAATCAAAACCCTAATTTGGAAATTTTTGACCTTTGATGATTTGAGGGCTTTCCTTAAGGAATCATGATCAACCCTTGATCAAATGATGAATATCACCTCAAAATGTCGATGTTAACAAAAAATCTTGAAGTTTGACTGTATGTTGACAATAGTTGACTTTTTACCTAATACAATTGACTTTCAATCTTCTGAGCCATTGACTGAGCAAACATGTGATGCAAGGCTTGAAGTTTGACATAAGCATTATTGAGGACCCATGATGAACCATGAAAGTAACCTGAGACCCTTGCAACCCAATCTTCCTTGAGAAGCATAAAACCCTAGTTGTAGACCCTTGCTTAGGAGGAGGTTTGACTAGTCAACTCTTGAGTAGCTTTGAGTATTTGAGACCTTTGTGAGCATGTTTTGAAGAAAATGGGAGGGAAATTTTTAGGGTACAACAGTAATCAAGATGATATTTTCTGGCGGCGCTATGATACTTACCACCTTGGACGGTGAAGATTTTCCGCACCCTGTAAACACGGACATAGTCAAAAAATACTACGCCTAAAAGAGACCTACTAGGTTGACTGGCCTAGGAAAAATAAGGGAATCCTAGAGAACCAAAAGAATTCGGGCAAAAATTAGGGATATATATATATAAAGATTGTATACTCGACAAGTCAAAAACCTGAAAAGGAGGCTTAGGAAAAAAAGGGTATCCCGGTGGACTGAAAACTCGAAAGGGCGGTCCAGGAAAAAATTAGGGATTAAAGCGTACGACTATGTGTCGTTGGATCATCTATTCAAAGCAAGCTTTGTTACCAACGTCGAGTTCAACTGGTACGGATCAATCCAGTCAACTTCTTCCGATAGCAAGGGATGAGATCCTTGAAGACAAAGAGGCAATAGCAGAGTTGAAACTCAGTGAGATCGCTTACACAAAGCTATATGTTTTGTTTTACTTTATACTCTTTTCATTTTATGATGATTTCCTCTTACTAGGATTTGTGTCTCCTTTGTATAAAACTACTTGTTTATAGGCAAAGTTTCAATACAAATACAATTTCAAAATTCAAATCTGTTTTACTTTTTCTATTTTGTTTGCAAAAACGTCCAATGACTAAATTGAATGAACATATGCATATAAATATGACTACTGTTAAAAAATATATGCATAAAAACATGAATAAGCATTTACTAAAGACTCTGGGAGTTTAGATAATGTTCAAGTCATCCACGAATCCCCATATAAAAATCTCCACAGAGCAACCTACACAAGCTCATCCCCGATGGAGATACATTCCTCGGCGAATCTAATATGTCCTCAAACAGAAATTGAGGCCCTTTCCAGCTATTAACATAACCATATTCCCTAGCAGATCCCCTAGTGGATAAATGGGTTTGATCATTTCTAACGCATATAGTGTAAACTTCCTTCGCACAACATACAGAATTCCAATTCTCATCATAGATTATGATTCCACAATATAGTTTATAAGATTTCAATCCTCCAACTAAGTTTGTTTCTCCAATATTATCCCCTACAGAATTCTCATCTCCAGCAGGGCTCATTTCCTCAGTAGAGTTTATTTCTCCAGCAGGGTTTACTTCCCCAAAAAAGTTCATTTCTCCGACTACTGCAAATCACCGGCAAACTTTTCTTCTCCAGCAAAGTATAGGTTGTTGTCCCCAAAGAGTTGCAATGGAATCTGAAATGGGGCCAGATGTCATTTAACTTTTTCCTCCACAGAAGAGTTAGCATCCATATCGAAAACTCGGTCAGACAGCGCCTAAGAAGATTATTCACGTCTTTTATCCCCATTCAGGGTATATAAGAACTAAATTCCCCTGTAAAGTGGCGAACAACCAATGTTCCTGAACTCTTCTATCCCCAAACAGAAGTCAAACATTCCCAACGGAGTATCCTCAAAGAAGAAAGCATGAATACCCAGCATAGACATTCTAAACAAGATTGGAGATTCATATTATTCATCTCCATCAACAATCACAGATTTATTTTCCCTAGTCAAGGATGTTATACGAAGCAAACGTTACCAACATCTTACATCCATACATCATCTACAAGTATCATAACATATGCATACGACACGCATATGACACTCTCATTTACTTTGAGAACATCATTAAGTAATGCATTACATAATGACATTGCATAAGACTAACTTTTTCTTTTCAGGTAAAGTTTACAAACAGATGAATATCAACCACAAATTTCAAACAAGTCAAAGATTAATTCTCGAAACAGGACAAGGCAACTATCTATATGACCAGTTCTAAGATTAATTCTCGAAACAGGATGGGGGAAATATATGTATGACCAGGCGGCATGAATTCTCGAAACAAGACGGGTTCGCCAACAAAAAGTAGGTCAAAGATTAACTCCCGAAACAAGACAGGGAAACTATTTTTATGACCAGGAAAAGATTAATTCCTGAAACAGGATAGGGAAACTATCTTTATAACCAGGCAAAGATTAACTCCCGAAACAGAACGAGGAAACTATCTATATGACCAGGTGGTATGAATTCCCAAAATAGGACGAATTTACCAACAAAAGCATATTACGGATCAATTCCCGAAACAGGACAGGGCGAATATCTACATGACGAGCATTTTCCTCAGAGACTAAACATGACAAAAACTTCCCTCAGAGAAAGAATTCTGACGAGCACTTCCCTCAAAGACTAAATTTGACAAGCAACTACTTAAGCACTTTCCCCATAGATCCATTCTGAAAATCATTCTTCAGATACAGTCAAGCGTAGACTCGTTCTGATACTCCTACCAACAGTTACTTTGGATGGAATCTGTAAGCCCATATCCAATGACATTTTGTAAACTCTCCGAATGGAATCTTTAATCCCATTCAAGAAATATTATCAACCGGCAACATTACATCCTGCACATGCGAGTGCAAATTTCTGGGCTCTTAAGTGTTGAATCATTTTCCACCTTCAGGTTAGCAATGGCACACATGCCAATCTAACTCCTCAGGTCTATGAAGATTGAACAAGGGAAGTTGTTGTACCAAAAAATTTTCCCTCTCATTCTTCAATTTATCTCCTCATTCTCCTAGGGTTTTCTTTTGCTCAAGGGTACTCAAGAATTGATCAGACAAATTCAACTCCTAAGCAATTGACCTACAATTAGGGTTTTTTTATTTCTCAAGGAAGACTTGGTTTCTAATGCCTCAAGTGGATTTACTGGTTTCTCATATACTTTAAAGAATCCTCATGCCAAGTTTCAAGCCTTGCAACACAAGTTTGCTCAATCAACTATTCAGATGATTAAAAATCAACTATATTGGACAGAAAGTCAATTGTGGTCAACATATAGTCAAACTTCAAGATTTTTGGTCAACATCAAGATTTTGAATTTATATTCATCATTTGATCAATGGTTTATCATGATTCATCAAGAAAACTCCCAAATCATCAAAAGTCAAAAGTTGCCAAATTAGGGTTTTCTTAAGGAAAAGTCAATTGAACTTTGACCAAGCACAACTTTGACATGCTTCATCATATTTTTCTCAACCAAAGATTATTTTGAAGGAAATTAAATTCTATAGATCTTAGTCTCTTTATGATCAAGACCAAAAAATGCTTCATTTAAGAGATATGGGCCAATATATTATAGGTCATTTCAAACGTCAACAAAAAGACACTTTATGTCAAGACCACTTACATCAAGATAAATTCTTCAAATAGAAAAATGATCAAAATATGGAATGTAGAGGACATCTTGAGATTTCTAGAAAGTAAAGAATCACCTTCAAATGAATAAAATTGAGAGAGTTATGATTGGTGCAAGTTGGGAAATTTTGAGAAAGTGCATGAAACCAAAGGTGATCAAATTTGGAATTTTTGTATATTGGGATAATGTTTCAAGGTCCAAACATGTTATACACTCCATAGTTAACCTTAACACTTGTTCGTACACCCCCTTTTGGTTTATTATATTTATTTTTTATTTTTATTATTTTAAAAGTCAAAATAAAAAAAAGATAAAAACAAAAGCTTCTTACACAAGTCCAAGCCCATCTTCATTTGCCCTAATTTCACCCTTATATATTCCCAACACATTCATACCTAAAAGACACGCATGCTAGCCTCTTTGAGCAACCCTAAAAATTCACAAATTTTCCAAAACTAGGGCACGGTCAAACCCTCTTTTCCAGCAAGCTTCAATCGATCTTGAGCATTCCATTGAGCTCCTGAGGTCCCCAGGGAGCCATTCCAACCATCATTGCAACATGAAGTATCCCAGAACACTCTCACACAAACTCCTCGGTTTTGGTAGTTTCTTCAACTTCAAACTTTTCACTCACATAATATAAATTAATCTTGTGCACTCATATGTGTTCATGATGTCATGTAGAACAATTTTGACGCATTACATACAAGCTTTGATGCAGGAATATAAGAATACCATTTTTAGGGCATAGAGCTCCGACTTTGTTGTATCTCTCATTGTAGGCGTTTTCAGGCTAAACAGATGCCACCATTGAATTCACAGACCTCGGTTCAGGGTGGAAAGCTTAATCTTGTGTTTTGAATCATGTTATTTTGCAGGATACAATTGTTGGGAAATCAGAGAAGATGGTGGTCAACCACCGTGCATGGTAGTTTGACCCTTCTTGGGCTGCGTGGTTTCGTTCTATTCGTCCATCCAAACAATGGGGACCCACCGACACTGACTTGTTTTTTTAATTGAAAATAACAGGCTTTTTTATTATATAATAAGTTATTTGTGTTTATATCATCGGATGTATCACCACCCCAGTGGTGACATGCTTGCCTCTAAGTCATTCATATACAAGGATGTGGTTTTGATCCTTGCCTCTTGTATTTTTCTTCATATTTTCTATTTTATGCAGATCAATTGTAGCACATCAGATAAGCCTACCGTGTGCCCAGCCACGTATCACCATTAAATCTTCATAAGATCTGATCCGACGCCTCTAGATCTGCAAGCATGGGGTGAACCTCCTAGGGTTGAACGCACTGGATCCAGTGTTAAGTCAATGGGCCTGGACCTCTTTTGCAGTTTGCACCCCCTCCTTTTTGCTACAAGCAGGCCCAAATTTTATTTTTATTTCTCTCTTTTTCTCTTACTTATTTATTTTTACTATTTAATTTAATACTAAAATATTAGTTAGGTTAACTAATTAGGTTTATTTAATCACCTTTTTAATTAATTAATTTAATTTTTTAATTTTTTAATTAATTATTTTAATTAATTATTTTTTTTAATTAAAATTAATTAGATTCTTAGGGTTTTTTAATTAAATTAATTGAGTTTTTACTTAAATCGATTAGTTTTTTTAGGGTTTTTTAATAAATTCATCATAAATCATTTTTTCAAAAAAATACCAAAAAATATTTTCTTTTCTATTTTTCATATTTTTAGATCGACTGTGCGAACGTAGTTTTTATTTCTCGCATTTCTTTTCATTATTATGTAAATGTGTATGGGTTGTAATAGCTTAGGAATTTTTTACTTCTGCTTTCTATTATGTAACTTCCCCGAAGCGATGTAATAGGTTAGGTTTACTTTCTGCCTTTACTTTCCGCACTTTACTACTTTTCATTATTTTTATGCTATTATTGCATAGTAATTAGGTTTGCATGGAAAGAATAAAATGAATCAGTAGTTAACCCTAATTGCAAGATAAAATAATTGAAAACAAATCACTCGCACACTCACACCCTAACCTCCCTTGTTACCTTTCGAAAAACAGTCATGTCCCTCGAACGTAGGGACGCTTTAGAAAAGTCCCTCGATTAAAAAGATCATAGTCCCTCGATGACCCTTTCGACCTTGCCTTCGGTAGATGATCTAGTCCCTTAATGATAATTGCTAAAGCGTCCTTACGAGTTACCTTCGAGGACTGCACGATGACCCACGCATGTCCCTTCACATCCAACGATATGGCTTCCTACTAACTAATGGTAGGATAGCACTATATAAAGGAGTAGGAAAATACAATAACGACCTTGAGTAGGTAGAACTCTATTAATCTCTTGCTCATAAAGCTTTTCAAAACAAAAAAAATTGACATAGATACTTTCGAAATATTTTGAAAACACTTTGTATGCATTCTCGAGGACAGATACGAGAATCATTACAAAGTTCGCCTTACAATTGGCGTTTTCAAAAATATTTTCCAAACATACACCACACAAAGCATTTTCAAAAAGTGAGTTAAGCGATTAAGAGCCCGTAGATAACTACAGATGAAAAGGGTGCTAACACCTTACCTTTTCATAACCTACCCCCGAACTCAAAATCTATCAAGGTCTTTCCTGTTCTTTTCACCATTTCCTTATTGGATTAAAGAAAACTCGGTGATGACTCTTGCTATCCACAACATTTGAGATAAAATGCAAAACAAGTCAGTTTTCCCACTGTATTATACTATGCATACACATTAACATTCCATTGTAATGATCTTTTTTTGGGGTGCCATCTAGACGTGGTTTGATAAAGTCTAATAAGGTTCTTGTGTAGTCGAGAATATTGGGTTGAGATTTGTAGGGGTATTCATCCATAAAAACCATGAGTTTATCCTCCAAGATCATTCAGTGATTTAGTGGTTTTCATGCAATACATTCAAGATAGGATTACGGCCTAGTGAAAGCCTTTGGAGATAAAGAATGCAAAGCAAGTAGCGCGAGAACGAAGAATCTAATTGAAGTCTTGTGTTGCAATAAGTACAATTGGTGGTGCATGAAAGCTTTGGAGATAAAGTATGCAAAGGAGTAGCAAGATCTACATAGCTAATTGGTAGCTATTATTTCTTGGTCTTTCTCAAGATCAAAAGAAGAGAAGGGATTAAATCAACAAAAAGCATTAGGGTTTATGGAGTTGCTCTTGAACACTTCTCTTGTATCAAATTTTTGTATAGTAAGAATTATCCTAATTCTATTGGAATTAGGCGCAGACGTACCCACACATGAGGAGGAAAGTGGGGAACTATGAAGAAAAATCCTTGTGTCTCTTTTCTTATCGCTTTTACTTGCTTTAATTTTCATCAATCAATTTATCAAATAGCATTGCGTTATCAATTGATTCGTAAGAATTTTTCCAGACTGTTTTTTCATTTCAATCAAGTGTTGATATTGCTTATAATCACTTTTGATTATAAGTGCTTTTTGTATAAACACAACTTAAAGGAAAATTTTGAAAACTCAATTACACACCAAGTGTTCGACAAATTATTTTGCTAGCTCTTTTGATAAATTGCCATTGGGAATAGCATTACTAGTAACTCGCAACAAACGTTAAATAAGTTGTAAATTGATTGAAGCTATTAATTCCAATTATCAATTTCATTCCATATTGATGTTGTTATATTTGCATATTTGAGGTTGCAATAACAGTTCGTATAGACGACTTATTTTGAAAAGCTTCCACGTAAACTCTTTGTCAGATAAATTTTTAAAACCAGAATTTTTCTAGAAATTTTAATTGGGTATCTTTTCACCCCCATCTAGATTCGTTGTCGTCATCTAACAAGTGGCATCCAGATCCCAATTGATTCCGGCTTCGAAACTCATTAGAAAATGTCTTATGAACCTAAAGGGTATAATAAAATAGCCCTAATTTTCATTTGAGAAAACTATAGTTATTGGAAAACTTGTATGCAAATTCATGTCAACTCATATGACAAAGGTGTGTGTGAAGCTATTCAAAATGGTCTGACACTAGTGACATATATGGTTGATAATGTTACTATACCAAATCCGGAAAAATTATGGAATGAGGATGATAATAAGAAGTGGACACACAATTGGAAAGCGAAAAATATTATCATATTTGCTCTTGATATTGATGAGTTTTAACACATTTCCCATTATGATACTGCTAAAGCTATGTGGGATACTCTACAAGTTATATATGAGGGAACTAATAAGGTCAAACAAGCTAGGATTAATACACTTAATCAAGAGTTTGAACTCTTTCGCATGAAGCATGGTGAAACCATTGCTCAAATGCAAAAGAGGTTCTCGCATCTTATTAATCGTTTAAATTTGTTACGTAATCATATTTAAAATATTGCTACTAATAAATTTTTGAGATGTCTTACTAGGAATTGGAAACCAAAGTTCACCACGATCAAGGAAGCCAATAATCTTGCAACACTTGATCTCACCATTTTGTTCGGAAATTTAGAAGAACACAAGCAAGAATTCAATCGCTTGGATAAACATGAAAAGAAGCTTGAGAAAAAGAAGAAAAAGGAAAAAGACACCAATAAGGAGGAAGGATTAAAGTCCAAAGCTCTAAGGGTCTCAACTTCAAATTCCTCAAAGGATGAGCATGCTAATGAGAGTGACTCTTGTGATGAAGATGAGTCGGGTGATGAACAAATGGGGCTATTATTAAGAAAGTACAATATATACATTAGAAATAATGGTGTCAAGCATTCCAACAATAAAATTTTGAAGTTTATAAGACAATCCACTTCCTCTAAAGATGAAGACAACAAAAATTATAAGGGAAAAGGTATATACTATGAATGCAAAAAGTCGGGTCATTATAGACCGGAGCTTCAACCCCTTGCAAATAAGAAAGGAAAGGGCCAAAGAAACAACTCTAATAATTCTAGAAAAGTCTATGTTTCTTGGGATAGTGATAGTGATGTCTCAAGTGATGAAAGCTCAAGTGAGAGTGATGAAGAGGCAAACTATTATTTCATGGCAAATCAACATCAAATCAAGATAATGAATGTAAGTTATTCTAAATACTCCAATGTTGATAAGTTGTATCTTAGTGAGTTAAAAAATCTCTTTGAAAGTCTACAAAAAGAAGTTTAACTTGCTTATAAGAAATTAACTTGAAAAGGTTTTTACATACTTGGAGGCAATAGTTGAAGAAACCAATAAATAATTTGAACCATTAAAGTGTTTTATTGTGGATAGTTAAAAACATAAAGATGAGGATGAGGAACCTAGTCAGTTCGGTTGTGAAACTTGTCAAATTTAACAATAAGAGGTGAGTACTCTTAAAACCAAAATGGACAAGGCATCACAACCTAACATTTCTTTTTTCATTAACCCTTAAAAGGTTGAAAAGCCTCATAAAAATTATAATTTGATTAAGAAGGAGTCTAATAGAAAAAGTAAAATTCATCATTAATTGTTTTGTTACTATTGTTGCAAGAAATGCCACACTATTGAAAAAAATGAAAATTTAGGTGCTTTCTAGTTCCTAAAGGAAATTTACAATGGTTTCCCAAATGCAATAATTATTTTACTCACTCCCAAGGACCCAATAAGATTTGTGTACCTAACACTTTTGTTTGATTATGTAGGTTGAGTGTCATGATGCTATGATGGGAAAGTAGATTCTCGATAGTGGATGTTTAAGACACATGATGGGAGATATCTCTCTATTCTCCGACTTTATGGCGAAGAAGAAAGGATTTTATCCTATGATGATCACAACAAATATGCAATACTCGGAAAAGATAATATAGGTAATCCCGCAACTATCGCAATCTCAAATGTTATGTTAGTTGGAGGCCTTAGACATAACCTTCTTAGCATTAGTCAATTGTGTGATAATGGGTATAAGGTAACTTTTTCCAAAGAATGTTGCATAATTGTGTGATAATGGTGTGAGGGTTAATAACATCTATATGCTAGAATTAAAATAAGTGTCCTTGAATAATGCCTAATGTCTTGTCACCATGAGTGAAGACTCTTGGCTTTGGCATAAACGTTTGGCACATGTCAACTTTGATCTACTTGATAAAATAGTTGCAAAATATTTAGTAACTGTTCTATCTAAAATAAAATTTTCAAAAGATCACCTATGTGATGCATGTCAAAAGGGTAAGCAAACAAGAGTTTCTTTTAAATCTAAAAATGTTGTTTCAACTTCGAGACTTTTTTAGCTCATTCACATGGATTTGTTTGGACCTTCATAGACCAAAAGAATAGGTGGTAATTACTATGGTATTTCTATTGTAGACAATTACTCAATATTTTGTTGGACTATTTTCTCACGTAGCAAAGATGAAACATTCTCGGCTTTCACACGTTTTGCCAAGTTATCTTAAAATAAATTGAATTCTAAAATAGCTGCCTTTCAAAGCGATCATGGAAGTGATTTTGAAAACCACCTCTTTGAAGAATATTATGATAAATTAAGTATTGAGCATAACTTTTCATATTTTAGAACTCCATAACAAAATCTTGTTGTGGAATGCAAATGTCTTGTTTTAGCGGAGTTGGAAAGAACAATGCTCAATTATTATGGTCTACCAAAATATTTTTGGGTCGATGCCATTAGCACACTGTGTTATGTCTTGAATAGGATTTTTATTCGTTCTATACTTGACAAAACACCTTATGAACTTCTAAAAGGTAGAAAACCAAATTTATCGCATCTTCATGTCTTTGGATGTAAATGTTTTGATTTAAATAATGGAAAATATAACCTTGGGAAATTTGACACGAAAGCCAATGAAGGTATATTTCTTAGATACTCATAATATGGTAAAGTATATAGAGTTTATAAGAAAATATTTCTTATTGTTAAAGAGACGGTTCGTGTTACTTTTGATGAGACTTTCCTAAATAGTGCTGAGAAAGGTATTTCTTTTCACGGTGTAGATGCATTTACGGAAGACATACTCAAAGACACCGATAAAGGATTTGATCAACCTAAAATAGTGGAAATTGAGAAAGAGGAAGATAACAATCGAGAAAAGAATCATGATGAAAGTCAAAAGGATGATGATGGTCTTCCATTGGAGTGGAGAACCTTCAAGGATCATCCTATTGACAACATTATTGGTGATATCATAAAAGGGGTAACAACTCACTCTATGATAAGTATTTTTTGTTATCATGACGGGTACGTGTCACAAGTTGAACCTAAAAATGTTAAGGATGCCTTACTTGATGAGCATTGGCTTATGGCCATGCAAGAATAACTGAACCAATTTGAAAGAAATGATGTTTTGGACCTTATTCCTCATCCACAAAATCATAAAATTATAGGCACTCGATAGGTATTTAAGAATAATTTCGACGAGCATGTCGTGATAACAAGGAATAAAGCCAGTCTTTTGTCTCGAGGGTATAACTAAAAGGAAAGACATTAATTTTGAGGAGACTTATGCTCTGGTTTCCCTACTTGAGGCTATACGCCATTTATTAGTGTATGCTTGCTCTAAGAACTTCAAATTATATCAAATGGATGTTAAAAGTGTGTTCCTTGACCGATACATAAGTGAAGAAGTGTATGTTTCACAATATTCCGGCTTTGAAAATTATGAGTTTCCTAATCATATTTTTAAACTAAACATGCTTTGTATGGTCTTAAACAAGCCCCTAGGGCATGGTATGACCAACTTAGCAAGTTCTTAATAGATCCAGGATACTCTAGAGGGAAGGTAGATACTACACTCTTTACTAAATGTCAAGGAAAACACATTTTACTCGTTCAAATTTATGTGGATGTTATCATTTTTGGATCAACTAACATGCATCTTGTCAAGGATTCTATAAGCTTATTTAGAGGGAGTTTGAAATGAGTCTAATGGGAGTATTGAACTACTTTCTCGGACTACAAATTAAGCAACTCAATGAAGGAACATTTGTATGTCAAACCAAGTATTGTCTCGAATTACTTAAAAGATTCGGTATGGATGGTGCAAAGTAAATTGACACAACTATGACAACAAACAATAAATTGGATAAAGATAAAAAGGGTAAGGATGTTTAGGTCAATAGGTATAGAGTTATGATTGGATATCTTATTTATCTGACTGCATCTAGGCCCAATATTATGTTTAGTGTTTGTATGTGTGCACGATATCAACCTGTTCCTAAGGAATCACACTTAAAAGCGGTTAAGTGCGTTCTTAGATACCTTATTGGTACTTCTAATTTTGGGCTTTGGTATTTCAAGGGAAATGATTATAGCTTGATTGGTTACTCTGATTCCAATTTTTCCGATTGCAAATTGGATAGGAAAATTACTAGTGGGACTTATCACTTATTTTCAAAATCCTTGGTTAGTTGGCATAGAAAAAAGCATGTTTCTATTGCTTTGTCAACGGTTGAGGCGAAATACGATACAACTGGTAGTTTTTATGCCAAAGTTTTGTGGCTTAAGCAACAACTACTCGATTTTGGTATTAAAGTTTCGCGTATTCCTATTAAGTGCAACAACACTAGTGCCATTAATCTAACCAAAAATCTTGTACTACATTCTCGCACTAAACATATCGAGATACTCACCACTTCCTTCGCGATTATGTTGAAAAATGGGATGTTGTGTTTTAGTATGTCAATATTATAAATAAACTTGTCTATATTTTCACTAAACCTCTCACAACCAAACATTTTATCAACAAACGTATAGAAATGGGGATCATTGATATCTCCAATGTTGCTTAGTCCTATCTTGTTACTTGCACTCAATATTTTCACTCTAACTATTTGTTTGAGTATCTTACATCATGTGAGTGCAACTTCCATTCCATCAAGAGTGAGGTAATATCATTTCAATTTCTCCTTGAAAGTAAGATTTTCCTTAATGCATGTTACTTGTTCATTTCCAAAAATGCTTGATACTCTCTCAAATGATGAAAACCATGAATGTTCATTTCCAAAAATTTCTGATTAATAACCATTGTGTATTCTTAATTTATATGCTTATAATGACTTCATGTATTAATTCTTTCACATTTGTATAACTTTGTTCTTGTAATGCAAGAATGTGTTTTTATTTATTCTTTATTTCTTGCACTTGTGCTTGAGCTAATTGTATGCATGTTATTTGCAATATGTGTTTCCTCTTGTCTTGGATACATGGTTTGACAAACATCTTCATTTTGGTTTTAGTAGTGACATATTCTTGTCGCTGTGCTAGGAACATGTGTGTGCGGCATCGGAAGTTCTATTATATTGTGTTACGTAATCATAACACTATAAAAGAAACTTGACATATTTGCTATTTCCTGCTTGTTTATTCTTTATGCATTGCATTACATTTGTTGTAATGTTGTTTGTCGGTTATTTATTAATTTCGCATCACACACACATACACACACACACACACACACACACACACACACACACACACACACACACACACACACACACACACACACACACACACACACACACACATACACACACACACACACACGCATCACACACACACACACACACACACACACACACACACACACACAGATATATATATATATATATATATATATATATATATATATATATATATATATATATATATATATATATATATATATATATATATATATATATATATATATATATATGAGGATATGTGAATGTTTCTCTTCTATGCAAAAGCTCCTTTGAGTGATATATTTATATTTGTATTGGACTATGATACTTCTCACGATTTTCTATCTTTCTTTTTGATATTATCAAAGAGGGAGAAGCATATGCGAGACGAAGTTGGGAAGCACAAAGTCAGGGGGAGCCTTTTATAACCACATGAAACCCATTGTCGCAAGGTTTTCCATCATAAAACAAGCGGAGTATGTGAGTAGAACTTCTGTCATTAGATATTTTGTATGATGTCAAAATTGGGGAAAGCTAGCATTTTTGTATATTGGACGATATCTATATTTCTTGTGGCCCTCCTTTACATTAGGGGTCTTAGGAACCATTAAAAACCATTTTGAAATTGATCCAAGTCATGAAAAACAAGTTTATGCATAAATTTTCATTGCATGAATCGACACATACGATTTTCAGGTCGACACATGTAACTCAGTTTTGAAGCCTGTAGCCTCTGGAAAGCTCATGACGACACATGCATTACACAGGTCGACACATACTGGAGCTTTTTTGAAATTGCAGAAATTCTTATTTTATGTGTCGACACATACGTATTTCAAGTCGACACATTTAGTTATTTTAAAGCATGTAGCCTCTGACTTTCTTCGGTCGACACATAGGTCCCTTCTGGTTGACACATACGATTTTTAGGTCGACACATACTGACTGTTTTGGTAAATTTTTCAAACATTTTTAATTATGAAAAAGTCCTTTTTCCCTAAACTTCCAAAACTACAAATACTTCATTCATGCATCATTCCAACTTGATGATACCATAAAATTAGCCTACATTTGCTCTACATCTTCAACCTCTAATCTATGCATAAACACTAACATTCTATTATAATGATATTTTGTTGGAGTTCCATATAGATGAGGTTTGATAACGTCCAATTAGGTTCTTAGGTAGCCGAGAATATTTTGTTGGAGTTCCATATAGATGAGGTTTGATAACGTCCAATGGTTTATTTCCACAATAAAAGAGTGATTTTTCACCGGTGGGGCTCACGAACAAAACAGGGACTTAAGACTAATCCCCCAAAATTAAATAAGATCTTTTTAGGTGGTTTAGCTATCAACCAAAATAATATCTTCCTAAGAAATAATAATTTACTCAAGAGATAATAATATATTCTTTGTAAATTTACAATTATACATTCACCCAGAATAATATCCTCACTAAGACTCAAGAACACTCTCAAATTACTATGGCTGAAAATGTGACAAAACAAGAATGGTTTTGAGTGATGATGAGAGAAATGAAAATTGAGGTTTTTCTCATTTCCTTAATGATTTTAAATGATATAGAAGCTCTATATTAATAGGCCAAAAATGTTTTAAATTTGGAAACAATCCATGGGCCAATTAAATGGCCTAATCAATTAGGCAATGCTAATAATCGATTGTGGTTTCCAAGAATGGAAAGTTTTGATGTAGAGTTGTTACCAGTCACTAAAATACACTCATAATCCATTTGAAATTCAATTAGGCATCATATAATAGATTAGGCTATAAATATAATTGATTATACTATTTGAAAGATGTTTTCCTAATCAAGAAAACAACCCCTAATCAAGTGGCTATGCTAAAAAAAATATTTTTTTGATATTTTATTTTAAAATGAGAGGCTTTTCAATTGTAAGTGTGTGTGTGTGTGTGTGTGTGTGTGTGAGAGAGAGAGTGTGTGATTTAGTCATAAAACTTTCGAAAATTCCCATGTGTCTTTATGAGACACTAATCACTCAGATAAACATGATCTGACAAGCTTTCACACCTCCTCTCTTTAACACTCTGAAACTTCAAGTCTTGATATCATTATTTTTTATTTTAGCATCACATGAGCCTTGAGTTTTCTTGATGAGACTTGAGATATTTCCATATTAGTTACCATCATCTAAGATGTTGCAAGTTGAAACCAACAATGATCATAAACTCTAAGTCTTCACTAAAGAGTTGTTGGACAATAGTGTTGACCTTATAACAAATGTCTTTAGCAATTATTTGACTTCAAGTGTTGTCATCATCAAAACCGTACATCAACAAAACCATGTGACCATAAAAAATAAGTAGTTGGTTATTGACTTGAATCTTGCTATCCATGTGATTTTACCATCTTGGATCACTTCTTGATTATACCTACAAGCACATATATCCACTTATTATCCTTGTTGAAGGGGTGAAATAATTCATATGGTTGAAGTATAGTATTAGGGAGTTGTGAATCACTCATGAATGTCTAAAGATACAATGTGATAGTCAAAGTGTCATTCATTTGTAAAATCATAAATTATATCATGAAAGGCCAAATGACATTGAAAATCGCTTGAACTTTTTTATTTAAACGGTTGAATTGAAGTGGATCATGATAGAGAAAATTTCTTTAGAAGACAATTGAAATATGTCATCATCAAGTGATTACCTAGATCAAGACTTAAGCAATGATTAAATTTAATCAGTTATGTTGAAGAGTAATTCAAGATAGAAGTGATAAAGCAACAATATGGTTGATGGTTAAATATGTATCAATGCTTCCAGACCTCTGGAAGGCTTGTCAAATGTTCAGATACAGTCTGGGACATGTCATGTTTGTGGCAGTTATGGTCACACACAACAAGTTTGTGATAGGTTTGTGTATATCACAAGAATTTGTCCCAACTTAGTATAAATCTTTCAGTGATAAAAACTAGGAAGGAGTGGAAAGTTAAAGATGCTGTCAAAAATCTCATTGCTCTTATTTTTGTTAAGGTCTCATCTAGTGAAGACTAATATTTTGATAGTGGATGCTCTAGGCATATGACAGGCATGGAAAACCTATTGGTAGATGTTAAACCTCATACAAATAGTTATGTCACCTTTGGAGATGGTGCCAAGGGAGTGATTAAAGGTATTGGAAGACTAGCTTGTGAAGGATCTCCTAAACTTGATAGATTTTTGTTTGTAAAAGGTCTGACTGCCAACCTAATCAACACCAGTCAGCTATGTTATCAAGGTCTCATGGTTCACTTCACATAATCTAAATACGTGGCCACTAACATGGAGAATAAAGTACTAATGAAAGAAGATAGATCTAAGGACAATTTCTACTTATGGAAAACTTGAGGAGTTAGTTGCATTTCTACATGTATGTTATCAAAAACTGGGTCATTTGCATCTGAGAGGTGTGAAAAAGATTGTATCCAGGGAAGAAATCAGAGGCATCCCCAATCTCAAAATTGAAGAAGGAAAAGTCTGTGGAGATTGCCAAATTGGGAAGCAAACCAAGATGTCACATCCAAAGCTTCAACATCTGACCACTTCAAAACCATTAGAACTCCTTCATATGGATTTGATGGGACCTATGCTGGTAGAAAATCTTGGAGGAAAAAGGTAAGCTTGTGTTATTGTTGATGATTTTTAGAGATTCACTTGGATAAATTTTATCAAAGAAAAATCAGAATTCTTTGACATCTTCAAGGATCTGTGTCAAAAAATTCAAAGAGAAAAGGAAAGAAACATTGTTAGGATTAGAAGTGATCATGGTAGGGAATTTAAGAACAACAAGTTTGCTGATTTTTGTGACTCTGAAGGAATTAGTCATGAATTTTCATCACCTATCACTCCTTAATAGAATGGGATCATAGAAACAAAAAATAGAACCTTGCAAGAATCACCAAGAGTTATGCTTCATGCCAAAAATTTGCCATATCATTTTTGGGCAGTGTGATCGGTGGATCTGGAACTGACTGTTTAACGCTGGTTCGCGAAATGTCGCGGAAGCAAGAGTCTCCACCGTCTTTTATTTTCTCCAAATGGAAAGGACAAAAGCACAGAAAAATTCCTTAAAGAGATTGCTCTCGGTTCGGGAGGTAGATTATAGAAAGGGAAGGTGTTAGCACCCTTTCTATCCATGGTTATCCATGGGCTCTTAGATACTTGCTCATTGTGTTTTCAAAAATGGTTTGTTTGCTTTTCAACTGTGGGTTTAAAAAAGTTTCTTTGAAAATTTCAGTTCGACTCTTGTATCAGTCCTCAAGAGTGTTTGAAAAATTGCTTTCGAAAGCTTTTTGAAAAGGTGTCGGTATGAAAAGTATTTTTGATTTGTTTTTGAAATTAGAGCAAGTATCTAGAGTCGTCTACCTACCCTAAGGAATTCGTCTGTGTAGATGTCCTTTAAAGTAGTGCCATCCCACCATTGAGAGGTAGGTAGCACCACCGTTGGAGGTGTTCAGGTCAATTCGAGGTTCAGGACATGGTGATCACCGGAGCAATAGGAAGACACCTTAGAAGCTACCCTCATGCCAGGTTCCCGGATCATGAGGACTTACTAAGACATCCTCTACTCGACGATCACCTTTCGAGGCAAGGCAACAGTGAGGCGTACCCTAGGGGTGGTGTGTGATTTGTGTGTCAAATTCATTTATTTTTGTCTTGTCATGCTATAGGTGATCTACGCGTTTGTTTTTATTTATTGTCATTCATTCTTGCATGCATTTATTTAACAGTTAAAAGTGCGAGAAAGGTAAAATTCTAAACTATTACAAAAGGCGCGGGTCCACATCGCCAAAATTTCCAGAACCCGATTTGACAGAAAATAAAGAAAGTAAAGTGGGAAGGATTAAAATGTCCGAGTTTACAAAGCTTTGGGAGAGATACATAAATATTAAAAGGAAATAAATACGCGAATTGAAATTTAAATTAGAAACGAGGGCGTTGAACCCTTTTAACGAAATTAAATTAAATGATTAAATTAATTAAAATTAAAATGAAAGGGAGTTATTTTTGGTATTTTTGTATTTATGGGAATTTAATGAGATTAATTGAAATTAAAATGCTAACCCTAATTCTAATTGTTTTTTTAGTTTATTAAGAAAGTATTAACGTTAAACCTAAATTAACCTAATTATTTACATGCAATCTTGATTTATAAAAATAATAGGAAGAATTAATAATTAAAGTGGTAAAAAGGAAAAAAGGATAAAAAAGATTTGAAACCCTAATTCTACCAATTTTAGATTTTATTAAAAAATGTTAAGGTTAAATCCTAAATTAAAAACTAAGTCAATTAATGAACTTTATTTACAAAAAATACTAATTAAATAAATATATTTAATTTTTGTCTTTTTCTGATTTTTTATTGTTTTTTATGTTTTTTTATGAAAAATATTAAATTAAAGGAATTAATAAATAAAAGAAAAAAAATTGAATCAAATAAAAAAATAGTGAGAAGGACATTGCAAACCTAGGGGGGTCTGTCCCCAAATTGGGAGGTAAGTCTTAGCAATTTAAGCCCAATAAGCCTTAGGCCTCGTTGACCTTTTGATTAACATGCCTGTGCATTGACTGAGGTTCATCATAGTCTCCAGATCTGGTCCCTTGATTGAGTGCAATTGGCCAAGTGGCGTGTTGGATGGAGGAGCATATGGTGGAATCTTGTGTTGAATCTGCATGGGATAACAATTAAAGAAAAAATAATATGAAAGGGGTGAGGACCTGGGGCTCGAACCCAGGTCCTGTGGTTTACCACTAAGCTTGCTTGCCAACTGCTCCACACGCGTTTTCGTTTATATAATACCTAATAAATAATATGAAATAAAATAAGAGTTAGTGGGAGTCTGGCGCGAAAATTCAAACCCATCACTCACTGCCTGCCACCGAGCCATCGTCTTCCTCGTTCGTTTATTTTCTGAAACACAAAAAAACATTGGCAACGGTTTTGAACCGTCCCAAAAGGCACTATTCCAGAAAATAGCGAATAGGCCATATGGCCTCATAAATTAAGCGCGAGGGTCGCTTTAGGATCGTCCAAACCTGCTGAATCCAGTTATGGTACTGTGAGGTTCTAATTTTACAGCGTTTAGAAACGCCCAATTCCAAGATTGAGAAACCCTAAAAGATAACAATGGTGGAATCGCGTATAGTGCACAAAAACACAATTAACTTATGTGGTTAGCTTTAGAATTACATAATGAACACAAATACAATATTAGAATTTACAAATAATGCATGAATTATGTTTCAAGAAACTGAAAAAAAAGCTTGAACCGGCCATGGTCGTGCTACCTATTTCTTGTGTTAGGGACGTTGATTTTGATCTGTATATGTTCCTTGAAGCCTCAGGAACACAATGGAATAAGTATGGTGGCTTGAATCGACTTGGAAGGTGATTTTCAGATTTGAGTTTTTTTGAGAAAATTCAAGTTTTGTTCTTGGCTTTTTTGCGCAGCTGGGAGCTCTCTAGGATTAGGTTTGCATTCTATACTTATGTGTGAATGATTAGGTCAAAGAATTTGGTCAAAAAGATCCATGAATTGATGAATCAATATTTGATTTTTATGGCATTAGTTTTCCAAATCTTTTTCATGCTTTTTGGCTTCAATCACATCCAATCATCTTTGATTCTTTCCTAACTTGATTTGCACGAAATATTGAGTATTTATCATGCATAAAAAGATTGAAAAACCTAGGTTTAGCATTTTTTATATATTTTAATTAATTAAATGAATTTCTAGCATTTAAAAATTCAAATAAATAAAATAAAAATGATAAAAACTTCCCTTTGGGACGAATGGTCGTGCACATGCCTTGGATGATGAATTGTGGAAGAAAAAGAGGCCCGTTAGCATTTTTAGGTCATTTGAATCAATGTTGACTTTTCAAAATATCCAAAACTTTCCCAACTTCCACAAGGCATAACTTGCTCAATTTTTAAGCTTTGCTCATGTTCTTGGACATTTTGGAAAGGAATTTGAGTCCTATAACCAATGCCTTTGGTCCCATGTCATTTTAATTTACCAATCTCAAGTTATGGCCTTTGACTTAAAGTCCCTTTTTGTTGACTTTTGAAAATGACCTATAATGTTGAAATTGATAACTTTTTGTGAGAGCATTTCTTGGACTTGAAAAATGAAGAGGAGTTGTAGGAAATGTCTTTCTCTTCAAAATGAGCTTTGGATGGAATTTTTCTGATAATCCATGTGGAAGTTATGCCCTGGTCAATTTACAGTTGACTTTTTCAACTGTCCAAATATGGAAACTTTTGCATCTTGATGATTTTTGAGCCAAGCTTTGAGAATCATGATCAAGCATTGATAAAATGATGTTTGTGGCTTCAAAATGAGATGTTGACCAAAAATTTGGATTTTTGACCGTCAAATGACCATTTTGCCACTACAGTTGACTGTAGTGCAATTAGGGTTTTTGACTGTGCAATTTTGTGTTGTAAGTCTTGAAACTTGGTATGAGGATACTTGACCATGTTTATAAGCATGTGGGACTTGATTGGACCCTTGGAAACTTCATTTACTTTGTTAGAACCAAAACCCTAGTTTTTGACTGTCAGGAGGCCCTTGCACTGTGCAACTCTTGGAGAGATTTTGAAGCTTTGACTTGGCAATTCTTGGAGAATATGGGAGGGAAAATTTTGGGGTACAACAGTTGCCCCTGTTCAATCTTCTTAGACCTGAGGATGCAGATTGGCTGACGTGCCTTTCGTAATCCGAAGGTGGAAGATGATTGAACACTAGAGTACCCAGAAATTTGCGCTCACATAGTAGCAGTGTGACGGCGGGGAATGGGCTTATAGATGCCATTTGGAGTTTGATGGATAGGATGATGGGCTTATAGATGCCATGCTAAGAGATGATGGAAGGTGGATGGGCTTATAGATGCCATCTGGATGTTGATCGCGTAAGAGATTCCTTAGCGAGAACTTGCATACCTGCAAAAAAGAAAAATGATTACCTGACCTGTTACAGGAGCTGGTCTTCAAATTCTTTGTGTAGATGTGTCCTGACTGGTTACATGAGCTGGATCTGGAGCGTCAAACGGTGATGAATGAACCAGGGATGGTTACTACCTCAACAGGAACGGTGAGAGAACCTTGAATGACTTTAACCTCAACAGCAATCGTTGAGAAAATCTTGGGGTGATTACTACCTCCGCAGTATCGGGGAGAGAACCATAAGTGACTACAACCTCAACAACAATCATTGAGAGAATCTTGGATAACTTCACTTCAACAGCAATCATTGAGCGAAATCTGGGATTACCACCTCCGCAGTATCGGGGAGAGAACCATAGGCGACTACAACCTCAATAGCAATCATTGAGAGAATCTTGGATAACTTCAACTGAGTCTTTATCAGAAAAATCTGTTTGGGGTCGATTTAACTGGACTAGAGAAGGCCTTGGACTGGATAAGAAATCTTTGGAGTCGATTTAAATGAACCGGTCTAGGTCTTGGAATGTCTTCAACTGGATAAGCAATAGGGAGATCTTTGGAGTCAATCTGACTGAACCAGAGAAGGCCTTTGACTGGATAAGAAATCTTTAGAGTCGATTTAACTGAACCGGTCTAGGTCTTGGAATGTCTTCAACTGGATAAGCAACAGGGAGATCTTTGGAGTCGATCTGACTGAACCAGAGAAGGCCTTTGACTGGATAAGAAATCTTTGGAGTCGATTTAACTGAACCGGTCTAGGTCTTGAATGTCTTCAACTGGATAAGAAACAGGGAGATCTTTGGAGTCGATCTGACTGAACCAGAGAAGGCCTTTGACTGGATAAGAAATAGAGAAATCTTTGGAGTCGATTTAACTGAGTCGGTCTAGGTCTTGAATGTCTTCAACTGGATAAGAAACAGGGAGATCTTTGGAGTCGATCTGACTGAACCAGAGAAGGCCTTTGACTGGATAAGAAACAGAGAAATCTTTGGAGTCGATTTAACTGAACCGGTCTAGGTCTTGAATGTCTTCAACTGGATAAGAAACAGGGAGATCTTTGGATTCGATCTGACTGAACCAGAGAAGGCCTTTGACTGGATAAGAAACAGAGAAATCTTTGGAGTCGATTTAACTGAACCGGTCTAGGTCTTGAATGTCTTCAACTGGATAAGAAACAGGGAGATCTTTGGAGTCGATCTGACTGAACCAGAGAAGGCCTTTGACTGGATAAGAAACAGAGAAATCTTTGGAGTCGATTTAACTGAACCGGTCTAGGTCTTGAAATAGCTGAGAACTTAACTGAATCTTTTCCTGAAAGGTAAAAGTCAGTCATATGCAATGCATGATATGGGTCAAGCAATGATGTTCTCAACATAAATGAGATTTGTAAGATATGATGCGTATATGCATGCTATAATGTATGGGAATGCGATGTTTATGAATGTATCTTTTGTCTTAGGAAAATAAATCCTTGACGGGTGTCGGGACGTCACTCCTGGGCTGATGTTGAAGAATGGATTTTGCTTCCGCTGGGTGATAGTTGCAAGTATACCGGTAGGAGAAGATGACTCCGTTGGGGAATAAACTTGGCGAATGGGTTACTCTGCGGGGAGGAAAAGTACTCTAACGATCTTGCTGGGAAGCAATACTCTGTGGGGAGAGAGCTACTTTGTTGAGTTGTTGACAATAACTTGCTGGGGATACCCTTGAAGTGTTGATAGACTTTGCTGGGGATGAGAAGAATTCGTCGAGGACGCTCTTTCCGTGGCTTTCGGCTGAGGATAACCCAGTTATATCCTGGTAAGGAAATAACTCTTTGAATAAAGCCGGGAGACGCGTTCGTGCTCTGCGAGGATAAGCTTCCAGAATCTACTGGGGATAAGCTTACTGCTTGGGGAGATGGATCCCAACTTTCCTAAGGAACTGGATTGGACTCTCCTGGGGGAGTTTGAGATGTACTGGGTAGGTGACTCCATTGAATGTTTGATATACCGCCGGGGAACAATCTTTAGACCAAGATTGCCGGGGATGCTTGTTAAGAATTCATATATGCTGCTGGGGAATGTTGAGATCTACTGGAGGATACCCAACTTCCTTAAGTTTAGTGGTAGCTTTGCTTGAGGAGAGTGTACTGACTTGCTGTTTCACTCTCTGGGGAATTAGGATATCTGGTTATGTTCTTTAGTCGAACCTACCTTGGTACCTTGGTGGACGGAACAATTAGATTGCTTAGACAACTCCTTATTGCCCCTGTTTCTAATGTTACCTGTAATTAATCCTTTGTTTCGTATACAAATATTTATGAGTTAGCAAATTATTTTCAATGCATATATCACAAATTGAACCTTGGACGTTCTTCGCAAAACAAAACAGAACAAAGGAAAAACAATTGGCACTTTTAACTAAAAAGTATATTTGTATTGATTTTGAATGGCCTGTAAATAGGCGTTTTTATGTACAAGAGGCTGACGTCCTAGTAAGAGAACGCCGCTGAACAAAAGAGTTTAATACAAATTTTGTACAAGAGAAAATAAACAGCTGTGTGAAATGAATGATCCCGCTGGGTTTCAACTCTTCTATCGCCTTTATAACTCTGAGCGTCTCATCACTTGATGACCTTGGTTGAAGGTGAAGCTGACTGATCGATGCCGTCTGAACTTGATGTAGATGCCAGATTCTGGATGCAAAGTGATCCAATGAGACATAGTATTACGCTTTATCCCTAACTTTTGCCTGGACCGCCCTTTCGGGTTTTCAGTCCACCGGGATACCCATTTTTGCCCAAGCCGCCTTTTCAGGTTTTCGACTTGCCGGGTGTACGGATTTTTTTCATTTCATCCCTTCATTTTGCCCGAACCCTTTTGGTTCGACGGGAAGCCCTAATTTTTTCCTAGGCATGTCAGCCTAGCGGGTCTTTTTTATGCGTAGTATCTTTTTACTATGTCTGCATTGTCGGGGTGAGGAAGGTCGTCACCATCCATGTTGGTTAGAATCATGGCTCCTCCTGAGAACACATGTTTAACCACAAATGGCCCTTCGTATGTAGGGGTCCATTTTCCCCTTGGATCACTCTGAGGAAGGATGATTCGCTTGATTACCAGATCCCCAACTCGATATTCCCGTGGTCTGACCTTTTTGTTAAATGCCCTGATCATCCGTTTCTGATACGTCTGACCATGACAGATAGCAGCAAGTCTTTTTTCGTCAATAAGGTTTAATTGATCAAGTCGTGTCTGGATCCAATCATCTTCGTTCAGATTGGCATCCTTCATTATCCGGAGAGAGGGTATTTGCACTTCGATCGGTAAGACTGCCTCCATACCATAAACCAAGGAGAAAGGAGTTGCCCCGGTTGACGTCCTGGCTGAGGTACGGTACCCATGGAGAGCAAACGGTAACATCTCGTGCCAATCTTTATAAGTCACTGTCATCTTCTGCACGAAATTCTTGATATTTTTATTTGCTGCTTCTACAGTCCCATTCATCTTCGGTCTGTAAGGAGAAGAATTGTGGTGCTGTATTTTGAACTGCTCGCAGAGCTCAGTGATCATCTTATTATTCAGATTGGTACCGTTGTCTGTAATGATCCTCTCTGGGACGCCGTATCGACAGATCAGGTTATGTCGAATGAACCGTGCCACAACAGTCTTGGTTACCGTAGCATAGGATGCTGCCTCAACCCACTTCGTAAAATAGTCAATCGCTACCAGGATGAAGCGATGCCCATTAGATGCCGTAGGTTTAATCTCACCGATCATGTCTATTCCCCATATTGCAAACGGCCAAGGCGCAGTCATAACATTCAGAGGAACTGGAGGAACATGCACCTTGTCTGCATAAATCTGACACTTATGGCATGTCCTGGAATGTTGGTAACAGTCAGCTTCCATTGTGGACCAGTAATACCCTTCCCGAAGGATCTTCTTTGCCATTGTATGTCCACTGGAATGTGTACCAAAGGTCCCTTCATGTAGCTCTTCCATGATCCTTTCTGCTTCAGTCTTATCCACACAACGCAGTAAGGTTGAATCATGGTTTCGCTTGTACAAGATGCCGTTGCTAAGGAAGAACTTTGCCGCGAACCTTCTCAGGAACTTCTTATCATTGACAGAGGCACCCTCAGGGTATTCCTGAGCTTCCAGATATCTCTTCACCTCATGGTACCAAGGCTTCTCAGTCACCAATTCAGTCTCGAGATCGCAATAGTATGCCGGTTCGTCCAGTTTCCAGATGATGATCCGAGGAGCCTCATTATCCCATTTGACCTTGAACATAGAAGACATTGTAGCTAACGCGTCCGCCAGCTGATTCTCCTCTCTCGGAAAGTGTTCAAAGGTTATCTTCGTGAAGTGGGGGATCAAGGTCAACACACATTCTCTGTAAGGAATAAGATTCGGATGTTTCATATCCCACTCTCCTTTGATCTGATTGATCACGAGAGCGGAATCTCCGAAGACACTCAGAAACTTGATCCTTAAGTCGATCACAGCTTGAAGACCCATGATGCATGCCTCATACTCTGCCATGTTGTTGGTACAATTGAAACATAGCCGGGCAGTGAGTGGAGTATGAGTGCCTTGAGGTGATATGATTACAGCGCCGATACCGTTACCCAAAGCATTGGAGGCTCCGTCAAAGTGCATAGACCATCGGGATCCTTCCTCAGGTCCTTCATCCGGTCCAGGCACTTCACAATCAGTCACTATCATGATGCTCTCGTCTGGAAACTCGAAGTTCATTGACTGATAGTCGTCTACTGCCTGATGTGCCAAGTGGTCTGCCAATACACTTCCCTTGATGGCTTTCTGGGTTGTGTACTGAATGTCGTATTCCGTCAAGATCATTTGCCATCTTGCTATTCTCCCAGACAGAGCAGGCTTTTCGAATATGTACTTTATAGGATCCATCTTTGAGATCAACAAGGTAGTGTGAGTCAGCATATACTGTCTCAGCCGGCGAGCAGCCCATACCAAAGCGCAGCAAGTTTTCTCGAGCAGTGAGTATCGGGTCTCACAGTCGGTAAACTTTTTGCTAAGGTAATAAATGGCATGCTCTTTTCGGCCAGACTCGTCATGCTGCCCCAACACACACCCCATTGAGTTGTCAAGTACTGTCAGGTATAGTATCAGAGGTCTCCCTTCAACCGGTGGCATAAGGATGGGTGGTTCTTGGAGATACTCTTTGATTCTGTCAAAAGCAGCCTGACATTCATCATTCCAGCGTACTACATGATCTTTCTTCAGCAGCTTGAAGATTGGCTCACAGGTAGCAGTCAGGTGTGAGATGAAGCGAGCAATGTAATTCAGGCGTCCTAAAAAGCCTCTGACTTCCTTTTCTGTCTTGGGAACTGGCATCTCTTGGATAGCTTTAACCTTAGCAGGGTCCACTTGAATACCCTTATCACTTACAACGAAGCCTATCAACTTTCCAGATCTTACCCCGAAGGTGCACTTGTTCGGGTTCAACCTCAGCTTGTACAGTTTCAGACGGTCAAACAATTTCTGCAGATGATCTAGGTGCTCTTCCTCAGTTTGGGACCTTGCGATCATGTCGTCCACATACACTTCTATCTCATGATGGATCATGTCATGAAATAAAGCAACCATGGCACGTTGGTAGGTTGCCCCAGCGTTCTTCAGCCCAAAAGGCATGACCTTGTAGCAGAAAGTGCCCCACTGAGTAACAAAGGTAGTCTTTTCCATGTCTTCAGGTGCCATCTTGATCTGATTGTAGCCTGAAAAACCATCCATGAAAGAGAACACCTTATGCTGAGCTGTATTGTCAACAAGGACATCAATGTGAGGTAAAGGGAAGTCATCCTTGGGGCTGGCCCTGTTCAGATCCCTGTAGTCAACACACATTCTGACCTTACCGTCCTTCTTTGGTACCGGCACCACATTAGCAACCCACTGAGGATAAGAAGTCACTGCGAGAAACCCAGCATCAAACTGTTTCATAACTTCGGCTTTGATCTTCTCGGACATCTCTGGACGCATACGGCGGACCTTTTGCTTAACCGGAGGGCAGTCTTCCTTAGTAGGCAAGTGATGGACCACAATATCAGTGTCCAACCCGGGCATGTCTTCGTAGGACCAGGCAAATATCTCCACATAATCATGTAGCATCTTAGTCAACCGTTGCTTCACGCTGAGCTCTAGGTTGGCACCAATCTTTACCTCTTTCCTGTCTGCCTCAGTACCCAAGTTTATTGTTTCCACTGGCTCTTCATGTGGTTGAATTGCCCTCTCTTCCTGAAGTAACGGTCTTGCAAGCTCGCCAGGCACTTTGCAATCATCTTCACCTTCGTCTTCGGCTAAGTTGATCGGACTTTCAAAGTCATAACTGGCAGTAGCAGAGTCGTTACCAGTGAGATCCAGAGTGGATTGAAACCTGTATGAGTGAGTGTGTGTGAATACAGTTGTTTTGAAAATATATATAGGAAAGAAAGACAGAAAAGGAGCATAAGATTTGAAATGCGAGAAAACGTCCAAGATTTTCATTTATGATATATGAAATGACAATTTATATGCCCTCACAAATGAAGCCAACGGTGCCCCGGGTAGGACACCGGGCCATAAAGTTCATTTATTGTTTATTACAAATAACAACACAAAGAAGTTTATTACTGCGTAACAAAAGTAACAGGAGTATGGTCTTTGACAATCCAATTGGTCAATCCGCCTTCGGTCGTCGGGTAGATCCAGCTATTGAACTCAGCTTCGTCCACTTCATTGTCCTCCCCAACAACATTCACTCCTGGATTTGTAATGAGCACAGGAGGTCTTCTGGTCTTCGCCTTTCGCATAGCTTTCTGACCCTCTGCAGTAAAACCCAGTCCAAATTTGTCAGTTTTCCGTGTAAAGTCGGGAAGCCTGCCCCAGTTAGCACATTCACCTTTCTGAACCACAGCCCGGGCATCCTTCAGGGAAGCCATCTTCAAAGGAACATCCTCCTCGACCGCTGTTTCTGCTGTTGCTGAAATTGGAAGTACCTCCTCGAAGTGCTGAAAGGGGGTTTCAATAAACTCCCCATCCATCTCAATGTATCTGAAGGAATTTAGATGGCTCACCATATACTCCTCCTCTCCTTTCACAGTGACGATCTTCCCTCTGACGGGGTATTTCAGCTTCTGGTGCAAGGTAGAGGTCACTGCCCCAGCTTTATGGATCCAAGGTCGACCCAGTAGACAAGAGTACGATGGACGGATATCCATCACATAAAAAGTAGAGTCAAACACTTGAGAGCCCACACGAATAGGAATGTCAACCTCTCCATGAACCATCCTTTTTGAACCGTCAAAGGCTCTGACGATGATATTGTTGGGTTTCAGCTCTAGGCCTTCACAATCCAAACGGTCTAAAGCCTACTTTTGTAGAACATTCAAGGAGGAACCAGTGTCCACCAACACATGCACCAGAGTAGTGCCCCTGCATTCAATAGAGATATGCAGAGCATCATTGTGGTCTCTTCCTTTCGCAGTCAGGTCAGCATCTGAGAAACCCAAGCCATTGTCTGTTGTCAGATTTGCTACGCAATCAGTGAATTGGACTGCAGATGTCTCCTGTGGCACATGGGCCATCTTGAGAAATGAGATCAAGGCCTTAGCATGGGCCTCGGAGCATAGCAATAAGGAGAGCATGGAGATCTTGGAGGGCGTATGCCCCAGCTGTTCCACAACATTAAAGTCACTCTTTTTTATTATCTTTAGAATCTCCTCCAGTTCTTGTTGGGAGGCCTCAGCATTTATAGGTATCGGTGCCTCCATCCGGGCAGGCTCATCTTCAATTCCTTTGCCTCGAGCATTGGATGACTCGGCGGCAGGGGAAACAACTTGGTCAGAAACAGGAACAGGTACACTTGTAGGTGTTATAAGGAGGGGTCTCCGAGTAGCGGGCGGTGCAATGTCAGGCGAGAAGAGCCTGCCACTGCGGGTAACCTTGGCTGGGCCAGTGATATCGCAGATACTGGCGCCAGTGTTGAATTCTTGTTTGATTCCATTCACATATACATCTGCCCCATAGTGCCAGGGGACAGCCTTATCATATACGTAGGGGAGAGGCCCCGGAACAGTAATAACCACTGGTGCGACAATCATGATTTGGACAGGCTTCTTCGGGAGAGCCTTGATTGGATTATTATAGATTGTAACCACAAAAACCTCTTCCACCGGAACCAACTGAACAGCAGACTTCTTAAACAGAATCTACTTGCTATCCATTAGGCTTTGGACGCCTAACTTCAGCAAAGGACAACCGGATAGGGAAACAGCACAGAACAGGCAACCCTCACTGCAACCCGGAAATAAACCGGCCAGCAGTAGGTTCTTCTTGACAGTTATTAGGGGAGTGGCTAGATCATCCACAGAAACAGCGTACGCCTCTTCATCAACAGCGTTTACCCCATGCTGAGGCATAGGAGCAGTCACCACATTCGGCCTCTCAGGCGCTTCGAACTGTATCTCTTTCGCGTCAATAAGGTCTTGCACCTTATTCTTTAATGCCCAACAGTCATCAGTGGAATGCCCCGGGCTATCGGAATGGTAAGCACAACGAGCTTTTGGGTTGTATTTGGGGGAGGCAGTGTTAACACTTTTTGGCGCCTCTCTGACAGTCACTAGATTGGTGGATAGCAACTGTGGCAAGATCTGCGACAAAGTCATACTCAAACGGGTGAACTCTCTCCGGGGTCTTTTAGTCCTTTGAGGATTGGCTGGCCGAGGAGCGGCAGCAGGCTGAGCAATCATTATCGCACTGACAGATTGGCGGTGCTCAGATTTCTCTTGTCTCCTGGACCCGTACACAGCACTAGCATCCTTCTTGAAGGGTTTCTTCTCTGAACTAGACGATGCACCCTTCGGAATCTTACCAGACTTCAACCCAGCCTCAATTCTTTCTCCAGTTAGAATAAGATCCGTAAACCCTGCAGATGAGTTACCGATAAGATGGTTGAAAAATGGCCCAGATAGGGTCCCCAAGAACATGTCTACCAACTCCCAATCAGTCAACGGAGGCTGCACCCTGCCAGTCAGATCCCTCCACTTCTGAGCGTACTCTTTAAAACCTTCACTTGAACCTAACGACATACCCTGGAGTTGGGTACGTGTAGGGGCAAGGTCGGCATTATACTGATACTGCTTATAGAAAGCAGTAGCCAACTCCTCCCAGTTACGAACCTTGGTCCCATCCAGCTGATAGAACCATTCGAGATGAGTCCCTGAAAGACTCTCCTGGAAGAAGTGGATCCACAAATTCTTATCTACTGAGTACGGTTGAATCTTCCGAACATAGGACCTGAGATGTAGCTTGGGACAAGACGCCCCGTCGTACTTAGTAAAAGATGGTGCTTTAAACTTCCGAGGAATGATCACACCAGTAGACAAACCCAAATCTCCAAAATCCAGCCCAGGTACCTGTTGTATCTCCATGGCATTCAGCCTATCTTCCAACCGCTTGTATCTGTCCTCTGCAGGAGGATACTGCTCTTCATCAAAATTAGTCTCGTTATCAGAGACTACCGGACTAGGACCTTTTTCCGCTTGAGGAGTACTCTTTCCAATGGAAGAACCAGCCTCTTCATTCTGTAGAGTATTGCCAAACCTTCGGCCTGAGTTGAACAGAACAGTTCTTCTCTTCTTCTTATTTTCCTTCTTCAGGAGCAGAGCCTTCAGCTCCTCTTGGCCCTGAGCCAGACCCATGATTAGTTCCTGAAATTGCGCATTCTGCGCCTGAAGAGCCTTGATGGACATCTCAGTTGATGACGAGTCAGGATTCATGATGCTGAAATAAACAGCGAAGAACTGTAAGCAACCTGAAAAGAGGAAAACCTGCTATACACATGATGAATGATATGTGTTTATGCAATGCATTCAAGGGTTCGAAAGTTCAAATTCGTTGTAGACAAAAAGGAACACACGTTATCATTAAGGAAATAATTGTTTAGTACATCAAAGCCTCATGGGAAAAATAATACAAAAGTAAATCAATCCCAAAATATACTACGCATCCTCTTTGGAGCTATGTAAGTGTTGAGATTCCTCTCCTCATGCAATAGGCGGGTGAGCTCCAAGACCTTCTTTTCACTAGCATGTAGACTGGTCTCAAGAGAATTCCGTTCTTCCTTAAGCTGGATCCAGCTCTTCTGCATCTCTTCCCAGGATGTGGGCATATCAGGGTGCTGAATAGTGTGGGACACTTCTCCTTCCAAGACTGGCTCTTTGATCACAGGGAGCATATGGGGATAAGGCATCACTAACTTCTGGGAGTGGGCTCGTACCCACTTGAGATAAGGTTCCAACGGGATGGAGTTCATGTGCCCCAGTGTCTTACTGTCTATCCTACTTGGCATCCTCCAGGCTCTGATAAATCTCTGGCGAAGTCCTTGAGTATCGTTGTCGAAGTCAAAAACTATGTCAGGAATTAACATGTCATGAGGACCATCCCTCCGAGCATAACCAAACTGTCTCCAAGCCAGGCATGGGTTGTAAGTAATACCTCCTCTGATTCCAAGTAAAGGAACATTAGGGTACTCTCTGCAACGATCAATGATAGTGACATCCTCTCTGGTCCGAGGGCACCAATGTATATCTGCATGTGTAAGAGTCATCAACCGTTGTGACCATCTCAAACCCCGCTCGTTCTTCAAAACTGATTGTGGAAGGTGCAAAATAAACCACCTTCCCAGGAGAGGAGTACAACACATAAGGACACCTCTTTTTCTCATAGTTCGAGTGTAACATGAGTGGAGGATGTCCCCCAGCAAAGTAGGTATAGGATTCCTGGACATAAAGATCTGGACAACACTGATATCTATAAGCTGATCTGGGTTAGGGAACAACACCAAACCATAGACAAGGAGGGCCACAACTTCTTCAAAAGCTTGTAAGTCAAGGGAGTTCCAACATTCATGGGCCTTTTCAAACAGAAACCTGGCTAAGAACCCTTTGATACCACTTCTAACTTCCCAATGTCCCTTGAGGTCAGATGATTGTAGGTGCAAGGCTTTAGCAATCTCTTCAAGCTTGGGTTCCTTTTCCGTACCATTGTAGGGTAGTTGATCAAGGATAGGGATCTTTAGGAGCCGGGAGAACTCCTCCAATGTAGGTACCAGCTGATAGTCCAAGAAGGTGAAACAGTGATGCAGAGGGTCAAAGAATTGGAACAGGACCTTTATCATATCTTCCTCAGTGTTGGTATTGACCAAGCTGATGAGTCTTCCATGTCTTTCACTGAATGAAGAGCTCTTGGGAATCCTGGATATAAGCTCCTTAAGCTGAGGAGGGATCTTTACAAGACTGATTTGAATTGTCTTTCTGCGAACAGTTTCCATGTCCTACAAAACAAGAACAAAGATGAAGATTCGAACCCCTGAAATGGTTAGTCAATGCATATGATGCTGGATGATGTCATGATGCTATGATTAAACACACCACAGATATTTACAAAGACAAACATGTAAGGCACACAAGGCACACAAGACAAGCCCTTAGGGTTTAAGGCCAGCATGGGGTCTGGGTAGTACCCTCTTGAAGTTGGTGGGCTCAACCTGTCCTATTAGAAGTAACCGGGTTCTAAGGGTCCCAATATCACGGGATTGCTTTCATTGTTCATCGTTTCGATTTAGCCACTGAACTGGCGACCGAAATATTCCAAGAAAGCAACCCTCAATTGAGTGTAGTATCGAGTATCAACCAACCTCGGATTGCACCAAAGTCAGTTATCTCACTATCCTAAAGAGGCCAAGATAGTTCAATTAAGGTTCCTAAGGTCTGTTGATGCTTCATGACACCACGCGGAGGCCCCGTACTCTCCTTGACTGAACTCAAGGGTTACCGGTACACACCAAAGTGCCACATCAACGTAGCAGACTGTTTCAACCATGTCGGTATACCCCGCACAGTTCCCTCACAGCCTTGTTGCTACTTTCTAAGAAGGTATCCCCAGATCCGGGTTAGGATCTATAGAACTCCCAAGACAGTCCCACAATTTAAAGCAAGCAAAGAAAGCAATTGAAAACACAGTTATGAACTATCCCTAAGGTAAACCTCACTTTAAGTTTAAGTCCCCAGCAGAGTCGCCAGTTCTGTGATCGGTGGATCTGGAACTGACTGTTTAACGCTGGTTCGCGAAATGTCGCGGAAGCAAGAGTCGCCACCGTCTTTTATTTTCTCCAAATGGAAAGGACAAAAGCACAGAAAAATTCCTTAAAGAGATTGCTCTCGGTTCGGGAGGTAGATTATAGAAAGGGAAGGTGTTAGCACCCTTTCTATCCATGGTTATCCATGGGCTCTTAGATACTTGCTCATTGTGTTTTCAAAAATGGTTTGTTTGCTTTTCAACTGTGGGTTTAAAAAAGTTTCTTTGAAAATTTCAGTTCGACTCTTGTATCAGTCCTCAAGAGTGTTTGAAAAATTGCTTTCGAAAGCTTTTTGAAAAGGTGTCGGTATGAAAAGTATTTTTGATTTGTTTTTGAAATTAGAGCAAGTATCTAGAGTCGTCTACCTACCCTAAGGAATTCGTCTGTGTAGATGTCTTTTAAAGTAGTGCCATCCCACCATTGAGAGGTAGGTAGCACCACCGTTGGAGGTGTTCGGGTCAATTCGAGGTTCGGGACATGGTGATCACCGGAGCAATAGGAAGACACCTTAGAAGCTACCCTCAAGCCAGGTTCCCAGATCATGAGGACTTACTAAGACATCCTCTACTCAACGATCACCTTTCGAGGCAAGGCAACAGTGAGGCGTACCCTAGGGGTGGTGTGTGATTTGTGTGTCAAATTCATTTATTTTTGTCTTGTCATGCTATAGGTGATCTACGCGTTTGTTTTTATTTATTGTCATTCATTCTTGCATGCATTTATTTAATAGTTAAAAGTGCGAGAAAGGTAAAATTCTAAACTATTACAAAAGGCGCGGGTCCACATCGCCAAAATTTCCAGAACCCGATTTGACAGAAAATAAAGAAAGTAAAGTGCGAAGGATTAAAATGTCCGAGTTTACAAAGCTTTGGGAGAGATACATAAATATTAAAAGGAAATAAATACGCGAATTGAAATTTAAATTAGAAACGAGGGCGTTGAACCCTTTTAACGAAATTAAATTAAATGATTAAATTAATTAAAATTAAAATGAAAGGGAGTTATTTTTGGTATTTTTGTATTTATGGGAATTTAATGAGATTAATTGAAATTAAAATGCTAACCCTAATTCTAATTGTTTTTTTAGTTTATTAAGAAAGTATTAACGTTAAACCTAAATTAACCTAATTATTTACATGCAATCTTGATTTATAAAAATAATAGGAAGAATTAATAATTAAAGTGGTAAAAAGGAAAAAAGGATATAAAAGATTTGAAACCCTAATTCTACCAATTTTAGATTTTATTAAAAAATGTTAAGGTTAAATCCTAAATTAAAAACTAAGTCAATTAATGAACTTTATTTACAAAAAATACTAATTAAATAAATATATTTAATTTTTGTCTTTTTCTGATTTTTTATTGTTTTTTATGTTTTTTTATGAAAAATATTAAATTAAAGGAATTAATAAATAAAAGAAAAAAATTGAATCAAATAAAAAAATAGTGAGAAGGACATTGCAAACCTAGGGGGGTCTGTCCCCAAATTGGGAGGTAAGTCTTAGCAATTTAAGCCCAATAAGCCTTAGGCCTCGTTGACCTTTTGATTAGCATGCCTGTGCATTGACTGAGGTTCATCATAGTCTCCAGATCTGGTCCCTTGATTGAGTGCAATTGGCCAAGTGGCGTGTTGGATGGAGGAGCATATGGTGGAATCTTGTGTTGAATCTGCATGGGATAACAATTAAAGGAAAAATAATATGAAAGGGGTGAGGACCTGGGGCTCGAACCCAGGTCTTGTGGTTTACCACTAAGCTTGCTTGCCAACTGCTCCACACGCGTTTTCGTTTATATAATACCTGACAAATAATATGAAATAAAATAAGAGTTAGTGGTAGTCTGGCGCGAAAATTCAAACCCACCACTCACTGCCTGCCACCGAGCCATCGTCTTCCTCGTTCATTTATTTCCTGAAACACAAAAAAACATTGGCAACGGTTTTGAACCGTCCCAAAAGGCACTATTCCAGAAAATAGCGAATAGGCCATATGGCCTCATAAATTAAGCGCGAGGGTCGCTTTAGGATCGTCCAAACCTGCTGAATCCAGTTATGGTACTGTGAGGTTCTAATTTTACATCGTTTAGAAACGCCCAATTCCAAGCTTGAGAAACCCTAAAAGATAACAATGGTGGAATCGCGTATAGTGCACAAAAACACAATTAACTTATGTGGTTAGCTTTAGAATTACATAATGAACACAAATCCAATATTAGAATTTACAAATAATGCATGAATTATGTTTCAAGAAACTGAAAAAAAGCTTGAACCGGCCATGGTCGTGCTACCTATTTCTTGTGTTAGGGACGTTGATTTTGATCTGTATATGTTCCTTGAAGCCTCAGGAACACAATGGAATAAGTATGGTGGCTTGAATCGACTTGGAAGGTGATTTTCAGATTTGAGTTTTTTTGAGAAAATTCAAGTTTTGTTCTTGGCTTTTTTGCGCAGTTGGGAGCTCTCTAGGATTAGGTTTGCATTCTATACTTGTGTGTGAATGATTAGGTCAAAGAATTTGGTCAAAAAGATCCATGAATTGATGAATCAATATTTGATTTTTATGGCATTAGTTTTCCAAATCTTTTTCATGCTTTTTGGCTTCAATCACATCCAATCATCTTTGATTCTTTCCTAACTTGATTTGCATGAAATATTGAGTATTTATCATGCATAAAAAGATTGAAAAACCTAGGTTTAGCATTTTTTATATATTTTAATTAATTAAATGAATTTCTAGCATTTAAAAATTCAAATAAATAAAATAAAAATGATAAAAACTTCCCTTTGGGCCAAATGGTCGTGCACATGCCTTGGATGATGAATTGTGGAAGAAAAAGAGGCCCATTAGCATTTTTAGGTCATTTGAATCAATGTTGACTTTTCAAAATATCCAAATATTTCCCAACTTCCACAAGGCATAACGTGCTCAAGTTTTAAGATTTGCTCATGTTCTTGGACATTTTGGAAAGTTCTTTGAGTCCTATAACCAATGTCTTTGGTCCCATGTCATTTTGATTTACCAATCTCAAGTTATGGCCTTTGACTTAAAGTCCCTTTTTGTTGACTTTTGAAAATGACCTATAATGTTGAAATTGATAACTTTTTGTGAGAGAATTTCTTGGACTTGAAGTATGAAGAGGAGTTTTAGGAAATGTCTTTCTCTTCAAAATGAGCTTTGGATGGAATTTTTCTGATAATCCATGTGGAAGTTATGCCCTGGTCAATTTACAGTTGACTTTTTCAATTGTCCAAATATGGAAACTTTTGCATCTTGATGATTTTTGAGCCAAGCTTTGAGAATCATGATCAAGCATTGATCAAATGATGTTTGTGGCTTCAAAATGAGATGTTGACCAAAAATTTGGATTTTTGACTGTCAAATGACCATTTTGCCCCTACAGTTGACTGTAGTGCAATTAGGGTTTTTGACTGTGCAATTTTGTGCTGTAAGTCTTGAAACTTGGTATGAGGATACTTGACCATGTTTATAAACATGTGGGACTTGATTGGACCTGTGGAAACTTCATTTACTTTGTCAGAACCAAAACCCTAGTTTTTGACTGTCAGGAGGCCTTTGCACTGTGCAACTCTTGAAGAGATTTTGAAGCTTTGACTTGGCAATTCTTGGAGAATATGGGAGGGCAAATTTTGGGGTACAACAGGCAGAAACCATGAATATTTCATGTTTTATTCATAATAAAGTCACTTTAAGGACTGGTACCTCAAATACTCTATATGTGTTGTGGAAAGGGAGGAATCCTACAATAAAAAACATTCATGTGTTAGGCAGTAAATGTTATATTTTGGATGATCGTGAGAAACACGAAAAGATGGATCCTAAGAGTGGTGAAGGGATATTTCTGGGCTACTCTACAAACAACAGAGCCTACAAAGTATTCAACACTAGAACTCAGGTCATGATGAAATTTATCAATGTTGTGATTGATGATTCAACCACAGAAAGTGTGCATGATGCTAAAAACAATGTTGGAACATCATTCCAAATGAATGATGAGTCAGAAGATATGGAGGAAGACTGTGTCAATACTGAGGATATTAATGCAGAACTAGGTGATTATCAAGTCAGTAAGGGTTTTCCTATCAGAATAAAGAAAGATAATCCCAAAGTACTCATTATAGGAAATATTAATCAAGGGATCACTATAAGATCAAGGGAATTGGTTTCTAACTCTTTCTTTATCTCCAAGATTGAACCTAAGAATGTGAAAGAAGCCTTAGTTGACAAATTCTGGATCAATTCCATGCAAGAAAAAGTAAATCAATTTAAGAGGAATAAGGTTTAGGATTCGGTTCCAAGGCCTGGTTAAATAAATGTCATTGGAACAAGGTGGGTATACAAGAATAAAACTGACTAAAATGGAGTTGTCACCAGAAATAAAGAAAGACTTGTAGTGCAGGGCAACACTCAGATTGAAGGGCTAGAATTTGATGAAACATTTGCTCCAGTAGATAGGCTTGAATCAATCAGACTAGTATTAGGAGTATCCTACTTATTGAAGTTTAAACTATTTCAAATGGATGTAAAAAGTTTCTTTCTAAATGGGTACTTACATGAGGAGGTTTATATTGAACAACCCAAGGGGTTTGTTGATCCTACCTATCTAAATCAAGTGTTTAAGTTGAAGAAGGTTCTTTATGGGCTGAAGTAATCCCCTAGGGCTTGGTATGAACGATTGACAGAGTTTCTGGTCAACAATGGATACAAAAAAGGAGGAATATACAAGACATTGTTTGTTAGGAATAAGGGTGGAAAAATCATTATTTCTCAAATATTTGTTGATGACATAGTGTTTAGAGGAATGTCAGATCAGATGTTCCAACATTTTGTCAAACAAATGCAATCAGAATTTGAGATGAGTCTAGTTGGTGAATTAACATATTTTCTTGGACTTCAAGTCAGACAAATGGACGAGTCTATCTTTATCTCTCAAAGTAAGTATGCCAAGAATATAGTCAAGAAGTTTGGAATGGAAAATTCTTGTTACAAAAGGACACATGCTCCTACATATTTGAAACTGTCAAAAGATGAAAAAGGTGTTACTGTTAATAAAAGCTTATACTTAAGCATGATTGGTAGCTTGTTGTTCCTTACAACTAGCAGACCTGATATCACCTTAAATGTTGGAGTCTGTGCATGTTATCAAGCTGAGCCAAAAACTATTCATCTCAATCAAGTGAAGAGGATTCTGAAGTACATCAATGGTACTAGGGAATATGGCATGTTATACTCTCATGGATCAAATTCCATGCTAGTAGGGCATTGTGATACAAATTGGGCAGGGAGTGCTGATGAAAGAAAAATTACTTCAGGAGGTTGTTTCTTCTTAGGAAATAACCTAATTTTTGGTTTAGTAAGAAAAAGAGTTGTGTATCTTGGTCTACAGTTGAACCTGAATATATTGCAGTCGGGCGTAATTTCTCACAACTGATGTGGATGAAACAAATGTTGAAGGAATATAATGTCAGTCAATATGTCATGACATTATACTGTGACAATCTTAGTGCTATCAATATTTCTAAAAATCCTATTCAGCATAGCAGAACTAAGCACATTGACATTTGTCATCATTTTATTAAAGATCTTATTGAAGATAAAGTAATTACTCAGGAGCATATGGCAACTGAAAAATAACTGGATGCTATTTTCACCAGAGCTTTAGATACAAATTAGTTTGAAAATCTTAGAGGTTACCTTAGTGTCTGTATTTTTTAGGAGTCTTAGGTTCTGGAATATTTTGTGCTTTACCTGGTGCTTAATAGTTTGTTTATTTCCACCTTTGGTTGTGTGTTCCCTTTGGTTGTACAAGCTTTTATTTTTGCTTCCATTTGTGCTTCCATTGTTTGTATAGTGTTCGTGTTTCTTGCAATCTATACATTTTTGTCAAGATTTGGGCTAAAAAGGGGGAGTAAAGTGTTGTGTTGTTTGTGGTTGCCTGTGCAACTATTTAGAGGTAGCATGGTAGTCATGCTTGTTTTGCGCTCCTGCTACAGCTGCTACTGATGTAGCGAGTTTGTGTAGCATGGGGATGTCTTAACAAATGTCCCAACATCCTGTCTGGTGTTTGTTGAGAATCTCTTGGGTTTCTCTTCATTTATGGGTTTCTCCTTGAGGGGGAAACTTATTATGTGTGACAAGAGGAATGTTATGTCTGTATGTGTAGCTGTTGTAACTCTAATATATATTTTATGATGGAGCTTGTTTTATTTATGGTTTTATTCCTCTCTCCTGGATCATTTGTGCTAAGAGTGTTTTAGCCAAAAATTTCAAAGGGGGAGATTGTTAATACCATGGTTTTGAGATTGGCTAAATTTTGCCAAGAACATGGTTTGCCATAACAGGTTCGTTGTTATGTGATTTTCAGCCAAATGTCAAAGACAGTGTCATGACATCTTGGTCTGGTGCAGAAGGTGATGTTGTTTGGTTTATTCTTGACATATTTAAATTGATTATATGAGATTATTTTTTGTTTATCTCACTGATTTTTTGCAGGTCAAGGATATTTAAATATGGAACAAATATTTTATCTCCAGTTGTACACAATTTTCTATAATTGGTTGATTGAGATTGATTAGGAAACCTTGTGTTTTCATTCCAAGATTCAAGGAGATATTCCTGTACAGATTGGTGCAGCCCTCAGCATGGACAACAAGGAATATTTGGGCGCATAAGCAAGGCCCAAGAATTGCTGAGGATATTTAATAAACTACCTATACCTAATATCATTAAGATCTTTGAAAAATAAGGGGATGTCATATTTTCTCAGTCTTAGGGTCTGAGGGTTCTTCAAGGGAGTTTCTGTTTTTATTTTACGTCCTGATGTATCTCTGATATATTTTATATGACTGATTATTCTTGAAGGTTTGTCAAGTTATTATTCTCACTCGTAGCATTTAAGCAAGAGTTTAAGTATTCTGATTGAAGTGTAAACTTCATTTTTAGTTTGGTTTCGAGTCACTGTGATTGTGGCTAGATTATAGATTGTCATTGGGATTGTGGTAGGTCTTTTATCACTGCGGTGATTGGAAGTCAGTGGTTTCTCATATCTAGGAGGTTCCTAGGTAGAAGTTGCATTGGATAGGGATTATGTGATAAGTTGTAAATGGGGGAGTTTAGCTTAGAATTAATACTGCTGATAATGGATTTCCTTCCTGGCTTTGTAGCCCCCAGAGTAGGTGGGTTTGCACCGAGCTGAGTTAACGACTCTTTGTGTTCTTTTACCTTTTGCACTTTATAATTCTATAATGTTTTAACTTTGGTAAAATCTTATGTTCTGTTAGTAGATGTCTTAACATCTATCGTGACATTTTGTTTATACATTGAGACATCAGTCTTGATATCTCTATTGTGTGTGCCAGAATTTCAATTAGCATCAGAGCAGGAACCTTGCTCTATCTATTGGGTGAGCTCCATAGAAAATAATATATGGTACTATGAACAACAAAGGTGAATGGTTGGATAGACCACCTATGTTGGGTGATGGAGATTATGCTTGTTAGAAAGTTAGGGTGATAACTTTTTTAAAAGCCATGGATAGGAAATCTTGGAAGGTTGTGATGAAAGGATCAAGCCATTCTGTCATGAAAGACAAAGATGAGAATGAGTTTTTGAAGTCAGAGGAGGATTGCTCCAAAGAAGAAAATGATTTAGCTTCAGCAAACTCCAAAGTCTTGGATTCTCTACTTCATGGAGTAGACAAGAATGATCTCAAGAAGATAGCTATCTACAGTACTGCTAAAGATGCCTGGCATATTCTCAGAACAATTTATGAAGGTGATGAATCCTCAGTTGAAGAGTATTTCAAATATGTAACTACCTTAATAGGAAGATGCAATTCTATAATAGAAGATATTTCTTATGTTGAACTATTGGCACACTACAAAGATCTTTACAGAAGGGTTGAGGAAGTCCGTTAAATAGGAGTGAAGCAAAGAATGATGGTAACAAAACTTCAGACTGAAAAGGATGAATACCTAGTTGACATTGCTGAACTTCAAGAAGAGGTAACTTTGTTAACATCCAAGCTTGATAACTTATTCAAAGTTGTTAGAGTGAAAAACAATGGATCTGTTGTGCTGGATGAAATCCCGGAAGAAGTAGAAGAAGGAAGAAGATGTACTAGTATATGATTTAAACATCAATCCTTGAAAAACAAAGAAAAAAATTCCTAAGACAAAATTTGTCCCAGCTGATATAAAGGAAGAAAGTAGAATGTCTGATCAAATGTCACAACATTCTACCAAACCTCTGGAAAGTCAGTCAAAAGTTCAGATACAGTCAGGGATAGGTCATGTTTGTGGCATATATGGTTACACGGAACAGATTTGTGATATGCTTCATGTATATCACTGGAATTTGTCCCAACTTAGTATAAATCACTCGGTGATCAAAACTAGGAAGTAGTGGAAAGTTAAAGATGTTATCTAAAATCTCATTGCTCTTATTTCTCTTAAGGTCTCATCTAGTGAAGAATGATATTTTAACAATGGATGCTCCAGGCATGTGACATGCATAGAGAACCTATTGGTAGATGTAAACTTCATACAACTAGCTATGTCACCTTTGGAGATGGTGCCAAAGGAGTGATTAAAGGTATTGGAAGACTAGCTTGTGAAGGATCTCCTAAACTTGATAGAGTTCTGTTTGTAAAAGGTCTAACTGCCAACCTAATTAACATCAAGGTCTCAGGGTTCACTTCACAGAATCTGAATGTGTGGTCACTAACAAGGATAATAAAGTACTAATGAAAGAAGATATATATATATAATTTCTACTTATGGACAACTCGAGGAGTTAGTTGCATTTCTACATGTATGCTATCCAAAGAAGATAAGGTCAATCTGTATCATCGAAAACTGGGTCATTTGCATCTAAGAGGTATGGAGAAGATTGTATCCATAGAAGCAATAAGAGGGATCCCCAATATCAAAATTGAAGAAGAAAAAGTCGGCGGGTATTGCCAAATTCACAGGGAAACCAAGATGTCACACCTAAAGCTTCAACATCTGACCCCTTCAAAACCATTGGAACTCCTTCATATTGATTTGATGGGTCCTATGCAGGTGGAAAGTCTTGGAGGAAAAAGGTATTGCTTATGTGGTTGTTGATGACTTTTCTAGATTCACTTTAATAATTTTTATCAAAGAAAAATCATAAGTCTTTGACATCTTCAGGGAACTGTGTCAAAAACTTTAAAGAGAAAAGGGAAGAAACATTGTTAGGATGAGAAGCGATCATGGTAGGAAATTTGAGAACAACAAGTTTGCTGATTTTTTGTCTCTGAAGGTATTAGTCATGAATTATCATCATCTATCACTCCTCAATATAATGGGATCATAGAAAGAAAAAAAGAACTTTGCAAGAATCAGCAAGAGTTATATTTGATGCTAAAAATATGCCATATCTTTTTCGGGCAGAAGCCGTGAATATTGCGTGCTATATCCATAATATAGTCACTTAAATGACTAGTACCTCAAATACTCTATATGAGTTGTATAAAGGGAGGAAGCCTACAATCAAATACTTTCATGTGTTTGGAAGTAAATACTATATTTTGGTTGATCGTGAGCAACGCAAAAAGATGGATCCCAAGAGTGATAAAGGAATATTTCTGGGCTACTCTACAAACAACAGAGCCTAGAGGGTGTTCATCACTAGAACTCGGGTCATAATAGAATCTATCAATGTTGTGATTGATGATTCAACCATAGAAAGTGTGCATGATGCTGAAAAAATGTTGGAACATGATTCTATATGAATGATGAGTTAGAAGATATGGAGCAATATTGTGCCAATATTGAGGACATTAAAGTTCAACCATGTGATAATCAAGTCAGTAAGGGTACGTCTATCAAAATATAGAAAGATAATTCCAAAGAACTCATTATAGGGAATCATAATCAAGGGATCACTACAAGATTAAGGGAAGTGGTTTCTAACTCTTGCTTTGTCTCCATGATTGAACCAAAGAATGTGAAAGAAGCCTTAGTTGATGAACTCTAAATCAATGCCATGCAGGAAGAAATGAATCAATTCAAGAGGAATGATTTTTGGGATTCGATTCCAAGGACTGGTAGAATAAATGTCATTGGAACAAGGTGGGTATACACGAGAAAAACTAACTAAAGTGGAGTCGTCACCAGAAATAAAGCAAGACTTGTAGCGCAGGGCTACACTCAGATTGAAGGGCTAGATTTTTATGAAACCTTCGCTCCAGTAGATATGCATGAATCAATCAGACTACTATTAGCAGTTTCCAGCTTATTGAAGTTTAAAATGTTTCAAATGAATGTAAAAAGTTCCTTTCTAAATGGGTACTTACATGAGGAGGTTTATGTTGAAAATCCCAAGGGGTTTGTTGATTCTACCTACCCAAATCATGTGTTCACGCTGAAGAAGGCTCTTTATAGACTGAAGCAAGCCCCTAGGGCTTGGTTAGAAAGGTTGAAAGAGTTTTTGGTCAACAATGGATACAAAAAAGGAGGAATAGACAAGACCTTATTTATTATGGAGAAGGATGGAAAACTCATGATTACTCAAATATATGTTGATGACATAGTATTTGGAGGAATGTCAGATCATATGGTCCAACATTTTGTCAAACAAATGCAATAAGAATTTGAGATGAGTCTAGTTAGTGAATTAACATATTTTCATGGACTTCAAGTCAGACAGATGGATGAGTCTGTATTTATCTATTAGAGTAAGTATGCCAAGAACATATTCAAGAAGTTTGGAATGGAAAATTCTAGTCACAAAAGGACACCTGCTCCTACACATTTGAAACTGTCAAAAGATGAAAAATGTGTTACTATTGATCAAAGCTTATACATAAGCATGATTGGTAGCTTGTTGTACCTTAACGATAGAAGACTTGATATCACCTTTGATGTTGGAGTCTGGGAAAGATATCAAGTTGAGCCTAAAACTAGTCACCTCAATCAAGTGAAGAGGATTCTGAGGTACATCAATGGTACTAGGGAATATGGCATGTTATACTCTCATGGACCAAATTCCATGCTTGTAGGGTACTGTGATGCAGATTGGGCATGAAGTGCTGATGACAGAAAAGTACTTCAGGGGGTTGTTTCTTCATAGGAATTAACTTAATTTCTTGGTTTAGTAAGAAAAAAAGTTGTGTCTCTTTGTCTACAATTGAAGATGAGTATATTGCAGCCATGAGTAGTTGTTCACAATTGATTTGGATGAATCAAATGCTAAAGAACTATAATGTCAGTCAAGATTTCATGACATTATATTGCGACAATCTTAGTGCTATAAATATTTCTAAAAATCCTCTTGAGCATGGCAGGACTAAGCACATTGACGTCCATCATCATTTTATTAGAGATCTTGTTAAAGATAAAGTAATTACTCTGGAGCATATATCCACTTGAAGCAACTGGGAAACTAATCGAGAGAAAATCAATAAAGTCTCCATAGAGTATTAATTTATCCCATAGAAGGGAAAGGAAAATCATTAAATAAAAACTTGAGAAGGGATAAATCAAGATCTTGAGACCGAGAGATCGGGAACAGGAGTCGATTACTAAAGAGGAAGGTATTAACACCTCTCATTTTTATGGTACTCCACGGGATCCGCTCTTGTTGTTCTAATCAAAGGGTGTGTTCATATCTAAAGCTTAAGAGCTAAGGGGGAAAATGAATGTATGCAAAGTGTATATACAAAGAAAAATGTTTTATTAGCCGTGCCCACCGCGGTTGAGAACCTTTAGTGCCTACATACCACCTTTCATGCGGTAAGGGATCAAGACACACATAGTTCTCCTAGAAAATGCTGGTTGGTTTGCTTTTTTTAAGCGTATAGTATTACATTCACACTCCAGCAATTGACATAGTGCCACCCTACCTTTGGGGAATTACACGTCGTTTTTTATGGAGAGGAAATAATACATCCTTCTAGAGAAAAGGTTTTCAAAGAAAATCCCGAAGGAAAAAATGTTTGAATTGGTTTGTGTTTTTGGTTGGATAATAGCAAATGGATCCCACTAGAGTGACACTCACTACTTCTCTGCTTATTTGCAAAAAAGATTTACAACTTGAACCGTAATAAAGTCCTAAAGTTAAAGAAGAGAAATATTTAGTCTGGATCGATTGGCTCTACCCCAAAAGACTCAATTGCATACGATTTGCATCTTCAATTATTAAGTGTTTTGAGTTTTCTTAAGAAACGAAGCTTTTGTTTCAATTATGAAAAAGGGGAATGAAAAAGTCTAATGGAGACTAACAATCCTAATGTTATAATGCAATGGTGGTCCTAAAGTTTAGATACAATAGGGAAACATCTACCTAAATTATCATGCATGGATTACAATCCTAATGTCTACCTTGAATCGAAAATGGAACAAGTGATCCTAAGGGAACATGCAAAGGTGCGAGAAAATAAACAAACAAAGATGATAACAAGCATCGACTCAAGACATCAAACATAAGCTATTTGTACATGAAAATAAAGGCTGATGAGTCGAAGGACCCTACTTCTATTAGAATAGCTCAGTCACAAAACCGATTAACAGCTCGAAGGAAAAGAGACGAACGATTCAAGGCTGATGAGTGGGGGATTATTGTGATCCCTATTTATCCACTTTATTGACTCAAAGGAAAAGAGACGAACGATTCAAAGCATCAACGTACGACGCGAGCTAAGAATGACTAAGGGACTTGAAAGTGTGGGGGATGATTTTTGAGCCCTATTGTTCCACTTTTATTGACTTGATTGCAAGCACAAAGTAAAATGGGAATAGGGATGCCTTCTTCGAGGACTTTACACTATTGAATTCTTTGAGGACTTTAAAAACATACAAGAAGTTTCCCCTTTTTGAGGTCTTTTGCAAACACAAAAAGTTTCCCCTTTTTGAGGTCTTTTTCCAAACAAGAAATTAATTAGTCTCGTAATACCTACGGGGGTAGGTCTTCAGAACATGCATATCTATTCCTACTTCTCATGGAAAGGAATTTAAAAGACAATGCAAAGTATAAACAGAATAGGAAAAATATACCAAACGAACAAAAGGTCTATAGCAAAGCGTAATCAAAGCAAGAAACATAAAGATCTTCGCGTAAGCTTCACCAATCAAATAAATGAATCATAAATCAATAGCTCGGAATAAGCGTCGAAGCATCATCGATGTGAAAATAAATCACAATCGACATCCGAATATCAAAAAAATAATCCTGCATAAGATATAATTCTCGACAAAATGATAACGTGAAATTATATCGTTTATTCGGCTTGACTCGCATGCATTTTTAGTACCGTTTTTATTTATTCATGTCATATTATGCCGATATTTTATTTTATTTCAGGTATTTACATTTCACAAGGCTCAAATAAGAAAAGAGGAAGAAATGAAAGAAAATGTGTGACTTTGTAGCAGAAAACAAAAGAATCTGCATTAGAGGACTGTGATGGTCGTCACAGCCTCCTGCCAGTCGCCATAGTATTTGTGTATGTGTGCCCCTCGGCACATATGTGTTCCGGTCGCCACGCCTTAAAAATATGTATTCCCCTCGGCACACATATTGGTACGATCGACACAAGTTGAAAATATGTGTGCCCCACGGCAGACATTTCATGGCGCTCGACACAAGTCAATTTCAGTGTTAAACACGAAGTCCTCTCCAGGTTCACAACGAAGCTCCCATGATTTCCTCAACTTCTCTGACTATGATCTGAATTATCTCCACTGTCTCCAACTTCCCACTATCTCCACCTTCTTCAGTTTTAGTTCTTAGTTTCCCCCAAAATCCAATCATTCATTAACCTTAGCTTTACAAAGCGATAATATATTACAGTTGGTTGACATTGGTCTCTCTGGGTTCGAAAATCTTTTATATTACTTCAATATATCCATACACTTGCGGATGCATCACAAAACAAAAGTATAACATGAGTCTCATGTTCCGAGATACCTTTGGAAGCTTGCACAAGTTCACAAGATGAGTTAGTAATAACATGAAACGATAACTGAAGTTAAGCATTCACATTACGACTCGAATTAAAATTAAATCATGAAGAAACAACATTCGAACAAGTATAGGGACCATAAAACAAAGTTCCGGGAAACAACTCTTTATCTCATGAAAGGCTCAAAAAGTCAAATTAAAATCAACAACAATAACCAACCATCATCACATGAAAGCTAAACATGCATGAACCAATAATTAAATGCAACATTTACAAGTATTTGTAAATTCTAGGCATCATTTTTACATGTATTGACTTCCATAAAAAATTGATCAAAAATTAACATTTAACACGCAAAAGCATCGAACATCGATACTTGGAAAGTTGCTCGAAATTCACAAATAAATTGCAAACATTAAATCACTACCGGTGCAGTGGTTCTTGAACATCAAAACAAAAATTATACACGCATCGATACCAAAAATCAACTTGTAAATAATACTAAACTCGTGAACTTTAACAATTATAAACAATTATCGAATCAAAATCAAGCTTCGACGTGTAGAATCAACAATTAACAACAATTATCGCATCGACACATAAAATTTAAACAATTAAGCAATTAATCATCCAATCCCACAACTATCCATAATCAAAATTCAAGAATCAATTAATTCTCACAAATGGAATTAAATTCAACTCATGCTAGATTCACAAAATCATTTAATTCAAAATCAATTAATCAATTAAGCACTTAAATCAAACAAGCTTTAAGAATTAGTTACTGAATCGACACGAAGAATTGAATAGAACAAGAAATCTAAAGAGGAAGTGCGATTAGAAGCTCGTTGCAAGGAGCTTGAAGCCGTGTAGAAACAAAGAACAGAGGGAGTATCACGACCGATCGGAAACAAAGGGAGTTCACCCGAGCTCGTCACAGCTGGCCAAAAGACAGAGGAGGTCGGTCTGGGCGAAAGGCGATACAATGCACGACTTGCCAGTGGTGCTCTGTCGGTAAGAGAGAGAGAGAGAGAGAGAGAGAGAGAGAGAGAGAGAGAGAGAGAGAGAGAGAGAGAGAGAGAGAGAGAGAGAGAGAGAGAGAGAGAGAGAGAGAGAGAGAGAGAGAGAGAGAGAGAGAGAGAGAGAGAGAGAGAGAGAGAGATATTCCTTGAGCTCTTGAGTTTGAGAGAGAAACTTTAGAGAAAACTTTGAGTTCTTGAGAGTGATTTGTGAAAAAATCAGCCAAAAGTCCTTTTGATTTTGAATTGAATCAATTTATACAAAACCCTTAAGGCCTTGTTTGGAAAAATGAGTTTTTGAGTCAAATTCCCTTGTTTTTGGATAGTGCAGAATTTTCAGCTTATTTTTGTGTACAGTTCGAGAAATAAACCACAAGCTCATAACTTTCGGTGCATTATCTGAACTCGAGTTCTGAAGCAAAATCTTAGATGATGAAATTTGTAACACCATGCAAAAATAATCGTCCAGGTACGGTAAAAATCAGGAAAATTATGAATTTTTCAATGGCGAGTAATTGGAGACAGAAAACCCTCTATTTCGGGTTGCGTGACTTTTTTTTTCATATTTCGGTGTTCAACTTTAGAAACAAGCTATAAACCAAAGTCTTCTGATCATAATCTGAACTCGAGCCCTGAAGAAAACTTGTAGCTAACAAAATTTGAGACATGGTGCCGAAAGAATCATCTCGAAATGTTACAAATCAAGAAAGTTGTGATTTTTGCAATATTGCACAATAGTTGACCGGAAATCCGCTTTAGCATGTGATTTTCAACGTATTTTGCAATTTCGGAGATCTTCTTCATAGAATTGCCTTCTGACCCAAGCATATGAATTGAAGAGGTTATTAAGACGATTTCAACACCTAAATACCCACTTAAAAATAATTTTCCAGTAAGAAGTTATGAATTTTTGAACATAAACTGTGTAATGCTGATTTTCACTCGAAACTGTCCCAAATCGACTGAAATGCTCGACTTTCTTTGCAATTTAAAGCGGCATAGAACACATGAGAGATTGGCATGATGATGACTTTACCATTAACTGATTGATTAGCTTAAAGAAATATACAGAGTGCACTGGAACCTCGAAATCCATGAATTTCTGCTTTGTTGTACTGCCTACTGGAACAATTGTTTTTGTAGCTTGACACAGATAAATGCTTTGGTCTCGTAACCATGGATTCAATGATATGTATGCATGAGTATGTTAGAGAAAAATAATCCAATTAGGGTTAAACTGAAGAGGGCGAGTTTTAGGGTGCAACAACTGCCCCTATTCACTCATCTTAAACCTGAGGGTGAGATTGGCGCTAGCGTTTCAAATAATCGAGGTGCAAGAGTGTTGAATACCCAATAGAACCATAAAATTTATACTCTGAAGAACAGGAGAAAATCAAGTATTTTTTTCCTGCGTTTTCTATTTTTTTTTTGTTTTGCTTTTGTGAAAAGTGGTTATCAGGGGGTGGAATTCTTTTAGAGATGTATGTTAGGTCAAGATTAGACACACAAAAGAAAGAGAGATTAGATATACATGTCCGGTGTTGGTATAGGACACTGTAGCGATACAAAATGTAGCGGGGTAAATCGGAGATCGAATTATTGATTAATTCGTCTCACAAAAGCATGAGTCGCCACCCGCGCTTTATTGTTTCCAAAGGAAAAGGGAAAATAGCGAAATAAAACCCTAAATATGCGATGTAAATAATAATAAAATACAAAGCGTTTTTGAAAAGAGATCTTATAGTTCGGGGGTTGGTTATACAATGGGAAGGTACTAGCACCCAATGCATCTATAGTACTCTATAGGAACCTTTTGAAATATCTGTTTTATTTAAAATTGATTGCTTGATTGAAAATAAATTGTTTTGGCCGAAACGGGATACAGACGGGTTTTTTGAATGCGACGACCTAATGTCGAAGTTTTTGCTAAAAGGGCATAAATTTTGAAAAGGGTTGAATATTTGAGGAAAAATTATCCTAAGTTTTAATGAAATGCGAAAGTTCGCGCAGTTAGACTTGAGGACATGAAGTCAAGCAAATTTACTGTTTTTCCTTTGGATTCAAACATAAACAGAATACACAAATAAATATGGAATAAATACACAGGCAAAATATGCGAATAATGATTAAATAACGATAATCTAAATGAGAGAATAAATGATGCGAATAATGTGTTTTTATGATTTTTTGTTTAATGTTAACGGGAAGAAAGTATTTTAATTTTTAAGCATTTTTTGACAGGGATAAAAAGCAAGAGAATTATTTAACGAGGACATAATGTTTTTTTTTAGTTTTAAGTCATTATTTTATATATTTGATATTAATATTAATAAGGCAAGAAAATGAATTAATAAAATATTTTTAAGTTTTTTCTATTTTATATGTTTTAGAGTTTTTGTTTAATAACGATGTAAGAGGAGAATTAATTAGAACAAATAAAATGTCTACATTCTTAAATTCTATATTTTTTATGTATAAAAATACTTATTTAAAAGATTAAGGGGTTCTAAATTAAATTAAAAGTTAATAATTTACCTTAATGAAATAAAATTAAAACTCTTGAATTAAATCCAAAATTAAACTAAGAGGTCAAACTAATTAATAGAAAACCTAGTTAGACATATCTTTTTTTTTATTTTTATTATACTTATCAATTAATTAACATAAATAATAATTCTACAAAAAAAAGATTAGAGAGAATAACAAGAAAGTAAAAAAAGTGTGTCAAAATAAAAACAAGCAAGAAAGGTATATAGGCTAGATGGTTTGAAGGCCCATGCAGAATCCAAAGTGAGGGGTGCAGGAACCAACACGTGTGGGCTTAAGCTGGAGAAATGGGGTGAGGCCCAAATGTTTTACAAAATGTATTAGGGTTAATTGTTTTATCAATTGGGATTAGGGTTCTGCTAGGCAGAACGGCGCATCTCTCTTCTCTTTGTCATCTTCTTCGCGTCTTCTTCTCCACACTTGTCTCTGAGTTTCGCTATCTTTTCTTGCCATGGCCACCCACTCCAAACTCCTCTTCCCTCCAGCTGAACGAAAAGAAGGACGGCTACGGATTCGGTAAAAAAAAGCTTCTGATTCGTTAACGCTTAGTTCGTTTTTGCATGTTGATTCCGATTACATGATTCTTACTCTGTTTGATTCTTATTGTTGATTCTTATTGTTTGATTGAGGTACCATAGAAGTAAAAGGGAGAGGGAATCGTTACCTAGGCGGAGACGGAGGAGGAGGTCGGGAGCGAAGGAGGCCAGGCGGCGAGGAGAGGAGAAGCGTGAACCCGCTTCGGTGACCGGTATTTACGTGATTTTCTTCTTCTTCTCGTTGATACTGTATTGTGATCCTTCTCTTCCTCGTTTGCCTTGGTACTGTATTTTTGATGTTGGCCTATGATAATATTTTTTTTGAGGCTTTACTGTAGCTTGGGTTTGGAAGTTGATTTAGGTCCTATACAGGTTTTACTGGTTTTTTGCCTCTTTGTTGCACGCTGGTTGTTATGGTGTTTATGATATGCTATTGGTTTGGACAGTAGGCATTTTTGTGGTATTGGCTTAATAGCTCAATCAAGTTAATGGCTTAGAAACTATTGGTTTTTTTAGGCCATGGTGAATGATGGTTTGAAAGTTGGTTTAGCAGGTTATGCTGTGGTTACTGGTTTTGTTGGTTGGACAGTAGAAAGAGTGGTGATGTTGGCTTGAAGGTTTAAGACAGTTTTGCAAGGTTTAGGCCATAGATGTTTTATGGTTTTGACAGTAGGGGAATGATTATGCAGGTTCTGTGAGCTTTTGTGTGTTTTTCTTGATAACTCTTTTTTTCTTCTAAGTTTTTGAAGGCTTGGATATATATCTGATATGTGATTTCTTTGGTTATGTTATAACAGTTTTCCTTTCCCCCCTTGTTTACGTTACAGGCTGGAAGTTTTGAAATACTTTCTCTCTTCCTGGGCCTTCTGCGCTAGACTGCCATCTCCAATTTTTTTCTATTCTTATTTTATGTTTTTATTTCTACTGGCTATATTTTACAGTTTGTCTTGTATCTCTTTTCCTGCCTATGCCAAGCCTGTAAAACCCACACTTCTCCCTCTCTTTTTTTCTCTCAGTACAGCTTTGACAAAAATATGATAGGCTGTAGTTTTCTGAAATTGCAAATGGCCAGAAAATGATGAAAATAAGGAATGTCAACATTGCTTGCATATGTTGTTAAACTGCATATTTTTGACTTCTAATGCAAAAGTAGCTTGTTTTGTTTTTTTACTATGTGGGCATAGGTTTACGTTGGCATTTGCTTGCATATGTTGAGACCATGCAGGGACTTTGTATGCTGTATGTTTTTTTGAAATATGCATTTGGATTTTGAAAAATGCAGTTAATTTAAAACATGCAATTTTTGGACAAAAAAAAACTTGTGCATTCATTTAAAAATTCCTTTCCTTTTTTGTGAACCGGGAGAAATCCCGTGATTTGCAAAAAAAGAGTAACTGATTCCGGCCATTGCTTTTAATGATGAACCTTAAATAATTTCGCTTTTAATTATTTGTTCGAACTCTAATTTCTTTTAATTTTTGCAGGTAACATCAAGTGAGCAGACAAAAAACGCATTGGATCAGGAGACTTAGAATTAGGAATATTAGATTAGTTTTTTTTATTTCATTTTAGCTTTGTAAATTCATATTGTAATTTTGTTGTAATAGATACAATGTTTACATAATAATTGTACAATTAGAAAAAATGAATAAAAAATCCAATATTCGCCAATTAATTTCTTCTTTCTCTCTAATTATTTATTTTATCGTTTACAATTCTTTAATCGTATAATAATTGAAAACGAATTTCAACTACCTACATTCAGAATAATAAACAGATAAATAAATAATTATCATTGATCAATTAATAGCCTCAATTATTTAATTCATCATCCATAACTTTCTAAATTATAATAATTAAAATAGAGTTTCAATTATTTAACTTAGAATGACAAATGATTAAATAATCGTTATTGACCAATAAACTTTTCCGAATGTTTATTATATTATTCATACACCTTTAAATTATGCAATAACTGAGAATGAATTCCAGTTATTTAAATTTAAGATAGTGAGTAATAAATAAATACTGTCTGCACAATTAATGCGCCTCTTCTCTAATGTTTATTTTATTATCTATACATCTTTAAACTACATAATAATCGAAAACGAATTTCAATTATTTAAATTTAAGATAATAAATAATTAATAAACATTATTTTAGCACGAATCGATTAAATGATTTAATGTTCAACATAAATAGCTCTCGGCCTGAAAAAAGTTATGAATTTTAAAATCGGTGGATCAAAACGCTTGTAATGTAATGATGCAGATGGGAGATGGTATCTTAGGTCAAAATTTGGGGTACAACAGCTGCCCCTATTTAAGTTTCTTCTATCCGGAGATATGAAGATTGAAATCTTCGTTTCGACGAGATTGAAGGTACTTAAATACATAACTACGCAAATTTTGTCCTAAGATGCCGTCGTCATGTTTGATATGAATGCAGTGATCGAACTCACAGAGAAAGATATTGTGTGAAACAAGACAATGTTGGGGGAATCGAACACCAACAAAACACAGCGGCATGGATTATATATTACTGGGGAAACAAGCTATCGACTTCAAACGACAGACTCCTGACAGCGAATAAAATCGAGGGAGTACGACCTCTAACCCTAACAAAGAGAGCATCTTGCATAGGCCATAACAGATCATTGATCCAAAACAGTGAGTTCGCAACTCAAGGTCGATGGTAGACAGAGAGTATCAAATTGCTGATAACTGATTACCGACTTCTGGAGGTACAGATTCGTAACAGACTTCTCTGCTAGATTTTTAGAGGTATACTCATTAATGCTGAAGTAATAAGATTGTAGATACGAAAGTTGTTCAAATAAAGAAAACTGCCACTTGCTGTTGTCCAAAGAAAATACCAATAACATATAAGTTGCTCAAATAAAGAGGCTGCCACTTGCTGTCGTCCAAAGAAAATACCGATAACATACAAGCTGCTCAAATAAAGAAGCTGCCGCTTGTTGTTGTCCAAAGAAAATACCGATAACATACAAGCTGCTCAAATAAAGAAGCTGCCGCTTGTTGTTGTCCAAAGAAAATACCGATAACATACAAGCTGCTCAAATAAAGAAGCTGTCGCTTGTTGTATTCCAGAAAAGTAATAACGTACCGGTAAATCATGAAGAGTTTGCTGCTTGTCGCTTTCGAAAAGATAAAATGACGCACTAGTAGCTCGTGAAGAACTGCTGCTCGGCGCTTTCAAAAGGTAAATAACGCACTAGTAGCTCATGAAGAACTGATGCTCGGCGCTTTCAGAAAAATAAAAATAACGCACTAGTAGCTCGTGAAGAACTGTTGCTCGGCGCTTTCAAAAAGTAAATGACGCACTAGTAGCTCATGAAGAACTGCTGCTCGGCGCTTTCAAAAAGTAAATGACGCACTAGTAGCTCATGAAGAACTGCTGCTCGGCGCTTTCAAAAAGTAAATGACGCACTAGTAGCTCATGAAGAACTGCTGCTCGGCGCTTTCAAAAAGTAACGTACAAGTTGCTCATGAAGAGCTGTCGCTTGTCGTTTTCCAACGATGTCTATAACGTACAAGTTGCTCATGAAGAGCTGCCGCTTGTCGTTTTCCCAAAAAACAAACAGAAGGAAATTGCGATGATATTGACAGAGAATAAAATCCTCGTCAAAGAGAACCCTGAATCAATCCTTCCCGAGGAGATCATATACTTTAACGTGCAAAATAAATGCACCAACTGTCTGGATCGATTTCACTGGGGAGAATCAAAGAAATAGCCTATGCAAGAGGCAGCAACTTCATCTAGGAATAAACCAGAGAGAAAACAGTCAAACAAGACTCCACCCGATGAGATTCGATTGGGGATTCACCCAATCCAGAAATGGACAAGGTAAGCTGAATCAAAAATCATCCACGAGGATTAGCTCAGTTGGGGAATTTAGAAAGGAAGCATATTTTCTGCCTAAGCTAACCTTCTACTTGGAAGGACAAAAAATGTACGTTGTTCGAATAAACAAAGTACAACCCAAAATCAACGGCAAACGTGGTATGCATGCTGATATGAGTGTAAATGAGTAAATGAATGTTATGCTGACAAAACAGACAGATGGAATATCCCGAAGATAATATGCTATCACAGCAAAATAGATACTCGGCCAATCTTGAGAAGACGGAGTATACCCGGAACTGGAAACACAGAGCAATGTCGGAGCGTAACGCTACAAGGATCAAGTCTTCTGAGGAGAAAAGCATCTGAATCCAATCTTCTAACACCAATCGACCACGGTATGAGACAAAGCGTACCAAACTTCAGAAATCGCCCAAATAGAGATAGCCAAAACAAAGCTTAACTGGGACAGCTGGGGAGTCACCAAACTTTGTACCACGAGAAACGCAAGTTTACACAACCAACACCTCATGACAATTTCGAAACGAAACATGCTCATCATGCAAGGATAAACTACTGTACTGCTTTGCATTTCATGGCTTGACCATCCTTGGAACAACTGTTAATATTCCTTTCGTTATCTACGACACATTTTTTTTAAAAAGAACATTTTAAGTAAATTTGTTTCAAGTATTTCCATAAAAATTAAAATTTTGCCTGCAAAAGGTAAATGCTCAAATTCCATTAATAAGATGGTAGTTTGCTAACAATGCGACTCCAACGGTTTACAAAAGCTTGGGGAAATAGTATGAGAAATAAAAGGTCATACAAAAACAATGATCACTATTCTCCCTAACAACTTTGAATTCCAGAATGTGCTCAGATGCCAAGACTGATTTGACCAGAAATTTGCCTAAGCGAAATACTTCTTGACTGCATCGGCGTTCATGGGACGCGGAAGATCTTCACCGTCCATATTGGTGAGAATCATGGCACCTCCAGAGAAAACTTTCTTAACAACATACGGTCCTTCATAATTTGGAGCCCACTTGCCCCTAGGATCAGGTTGGAAAGATAATATTTTCTTGAGTACAAGGTCACCTTCTCTGAACTCGCGCGGTCGAACCTTCTTATCAAAAGCCTTCTTCATCCTCTGCTGATACAATTGACCGTGACACAAAGCCGTCAATCTCTTCTCTTCGATTAAATTCAACTGATCATATCTACTTTGACACCATTCAGCCTCAGAAAGTTTAGCTTCCATCAACACTCTCAGAGACGGAATCTCAACTTCCACGGGGAGTACTGCTTCCATACCGTAAACTAGGGAAAAAGGGGTTACGCCCGTTGATGTTCGAACTGAAGTACGGTACCCGTGTAAAGCAAACGGAAGCATTTCATGCCAATCCTTATAAGTTACCACCATCTTTTGGACAATCTTCTTGATATTCTTGTTAGCAGCTTCAACAGCTCCATTCATCTTCTGTCTGTAGGGAGAGGAATTATGATGTTCGATCTTGAACTCTTCACAAAGCTCTCTCATCATCTTGTTATTCAAATTCGAACCATTATCAGTGATGATCTTGCTCGGGATACCGTATCGACAAATGTTCTGATTCTTGATAAATCTGACTACCACCTGTCTGGTTACATTAGCATAAGATGCTGCTTCCACCCATTTAGTAAAATAATCAATCGCTACCAAGATGAAACGATGACCATTTGAAGCTTTGGGTTCAATCATCCCAATCATATCAATGCCCCACATAGAGAAAGGCCAAGGTGAAGATATAACATTGAGGAGAGTCGGCGGCACGTGCATCTTGTCCGCATAAATCTGGCATTTATGACATTTCTTCACATATTTGCAGCAGTCGGATTCCATGGTCATCCAATAGTAACCAGCTCTCAACATCTTTCTAGCCATCGCATGTCCATTGGCATGAGTGCCAAAGGATCCTTCGTGCACTTCTTGCATCAGCATGTCTGCTTCACGTCTGTCTACACATCTGAGCAAGACCATGTCATAATTCCTCTTATACAAAACTTCTTCATTGAGAAAGAAACTGCTTGCTAATCTTCTCAACGTCTTCCTATCTTTGTTGGATGCCCCAGGCGGGTACTCTTGAGTTTGAAGAACACGTTTAATGTCATAGAACCACGGTTTGTCATCGGTGACCTCTTCTACTGAGAACACATGAGCAGGTATGTCGAGGCGCATAACTCGGATTGTAGGCACGTCGTTCCAATCATTCACTTGAAACATCGAAGACAAAGTAGCTAAAGCATCAGCCATTTGATTCTCATCTCTAGGGATATGATGTAATTCCACTTTGTTGAAGAAAGTTAACAACCTTCTAGCGTAGTCTCTGTAAGGGATCAAACCAGGATGACGAGTCTCCCATTCTCCTTTGATTTGATTAATCACCAATGCCGAATCTCCGTAAATATCAAGAATTTTAATCCTTAGGTCTACTGCTTCTTCGAGACCCATAATACATGCCTCATATTCCGCCATGTTGTTCGTGCAGTCAAACTTCAGTCTCGCCGTGAACGGGATATGAGTACCTCGGGGAGTGACGATGATTGCCCCAATTCCATTTCCATAGGAATTCACAGCTCCATCAAAAATCAAACCCCAACGGGATTCAAGATCAGGTCCTTCTTCAGGTAACGGCTCTTCACAGTCTTTAGCTTTCAAGTACATAACATCTTCATCCGGGAAATCAAACTTGATGGATTGATAATCTTCAATTGGTTGGTGAGCCAAATGATCGGCTAAAATACTCCCTTTGATCGCTTTCTGAGTGTGATACTCAATGTCATATTTAGATAACAACATCTGCCAACGGGCTATTCTTCCAGATAAGGCGGGCTTCTCAAAGATATACTTGATCGGGTCCATTTTGGAGATCAACCAAGTAGTGTGATTAATCATATACTGGCGCAGACGGCGAGCAGCCCAGGCTAAAGCACAACAGGTTTTCTCAAGCAATGAGTATCGAGACTCACAGTCGGTGAATTTCTTACTCAAATAATATACAGCATGTTCCTTTCTTCCAGTCTCGTCTTGTTGACCAAGCACACATCCCATGGAGTCTTCCAATATGGTCAGGTACATAATCAAAGGTCTTCCTTCCACTGGAGGAATCAAAATGGGAGGTTCAAGCAAATATTCTTTGATGCTATCAAAAGCTCTCTGACAGTCTTCTGTCCACACACAACCTTGGTTCTTTCGGAGAAGCTTGAAAATCGGCCCACAGGTAGCAGTCATATGAGATATAAACCTAGAAATGTAATTCAGTCTCCCAAGGAATCCTCTTACTTGTTTTTCCGTCTTGGGTGCGGGCATTTCCCGAATAGCTTTGACTTTATCAGGATCTACCTCAATACCTTTCTGACTGACAATGAAGCCTAGAAGTCTTCCAGAACGAACACCAAAAGTGCACTTGTTGGGATTCAGACGGAGTTTGTACTTTCTCAAACGCTGGAATAACTTCAACAAATATTCCAATTGATCCTCCTCAGTTTGTGATTTGGCAATCATGTCATCCACATACACTTCGATCTCCTTATGCATCATGTCATGGAATAAAGCAGTCATGGCCCTTTGGTATGTTGCACCAGCATTCCTCAAACCAAACGGCATAACCCGATAACAAAATGTTCCCCAAGGTGTAATGAAAGCTGTCTTCTCCATATCTTCTGGTGCCATCTTGATTTGATTGTAACCAGAGAAACCATCCATGAAAGAAAAGACTTTGAACTTGGCGGTACTGTCGACCAATACGTCAATATGAGGTAATGGGAAATCATCCTTCGGACTAGCTCTATTCAGATCTCTGTAGTCTACACACATCCGAACTTTGCCATCTTTCTTTGCAACAGGCACTATGTTGGCTAACCATTGAGGATAGACCGACGTAACAAGGAAACCTGCGTTGATCTGTTTTTGAACCTCCTCCTTAATCTTGTCAGCCATGTCGGGACGAGTCCTTCTCAATTTCTGCTTGATCGGTGGACACTCAGGTCTCAACGGTAAACGATGCTCCACAATGTCATTGTCCAACCCTGGCATATCTTGGTAGGACCAAGCAAACACGTCAACATACTCTCTGAGAAGCTCCAACATTTTCTCCTTAACTTCCGGGATAAGCAATGCTCCGACTTTGACTTCCTTTCTATCTTCTTCATCACCCAAGTTGACCAACTCTACAGGCTCTTCAAATGGTTGAATAACCTTCTCATCATGCTCAAGCAAACAGGAAATCTCAACAGGAACCTCTTCATCATCCTCTTCTTCGGCTCTGAACACAGGGAATTCAAAGTTGGGAGAGGGCATAGGATCATTGTTTTCGATGGTTAAGTCATGGACTAATCTGCACATATGATTATGCTTTATTTTAGAAATCGATTTATGCAAATAAAACAAAAGGTTATTAATTAATTTTCATTGCTATTTCCCAGAAAAAGTGAAAAATAAAACAGCAGTGGACAAAATAACATTTTTATTCATTAAAGGGAAATACTTGAAACAAAAAGCCCAGACATTTCTCTTTTGCCTTGGGCAGAGCAAAAGGAGTTATTTTCATAGCCCGACACAAAATACGTTTCGCCTTAGGCAGAGCGAATTTTTTCAAAGGAAAATAAACAAAACATTACTCGGAAATGTGCATAACCACAGGAACATCAACAGCTATCCAGTTTTGGCAAGCCAATCCAGGCGTCACAAACACGGGCAAATCCTCCTCGGAATCATCATATATGATAGCATCAACCTCAGGATGTACAAACCCTGCACTTCGAAAAACCTCCTGAATCGGACGAACAACCACCTCCTTCTCGACCCTTGCAGATAATGGATGAAAACCCAGACCTTCCCCAGACTTGTTCTCGGATAATGTCAACACCTGGCCCCATCCTTCGGCCGAACCACTTTCCACCGCTCGCCGTGCATCCTCAAAAGAAGAGATGGATGCCCCTTGCTTCTTCACTGTATTCTTAGCAACAGATAGACCCTAGAACTGGGTCCCCACGTCCTCGTCAGCATCAATAAAAGAAAACGATGATAAATGGCTTACCACCATAGCCTGCTCTCCCCCAATCATCACTAGCTTCCCATGTCTTACAAACTTTAGTCTCTGATGGAGCGTAGAGGTGACTGCCCCGGCATCATGGATCCAGGGACGACCCAATAAACAACTGTAGGCAGCACGGATGTCCATCACTTGGAAAGTGATTTGAAAAGTATGGGGACCAATCACTATGGGAAGATCCACTTCACCAATAGGCTTTAACAATTACTCCACTAGGCCTTATAGGAGCACCTGGATATAAAAGCCGAGACAACGTGGTCTTGGGCATCACATTCAACGACGAGCCTGTATCCACCAACACACTTGATAAGGTATCGTTTCCACAACTTACTGAAATGTGCAAAGCCATATTATGGTTTCTCCCCTTCTCCGGGAGTTCTTCATCACTGAAACCCAGATTGTTACACGAAGTCATATTTCCCACAATCCCATCAAACTGATCAACTGTCACATCATGGTCCACGAACGCCTGGTCCAAGACCTTCATCAAAGCTTCTCTATGTGCACCAGAATCTCTCAATAAGGCAAGTAAGGAAATCTTGGAAGGTGTTTGCAAAAGCTGGTCCACAATCTTATACTCACTCCTTTTGATAAGCTTTAGGATCTCATCCTCTTCAGGGTGAGGGATAGGTTCACTGGATCGGCCTATCTCAACCCTTGGTTCAACATTTCCTACGGGAATCTCCGCCGGTATGGGCCTCCTAACTTGAACTTCTGGTCTCCTCGACGGTACTGCTGCAAAAACACGCCCACTTCTTGTAACTCTACTCACATCGGCAATGTTAACAAAAGACGGTCTGGTTGGTATGGGGACTTCTACCCCATTCTCAATCATTGTGGCGTTATACTTGTTCGGCACATCTTGGTCTGAGATGTAAGGCACAGGGCCAGGTGGGTAAATAATCAAAGGATCAACAGGCGCAACCTGACTGTTGTAAGCAATCTCTACTGATTTTGGCAAATTAAATTGTGGTGTGATAACATTCACTTCATCTTCCGGATTTCGGTCATAGGTAATAGTGATAATTCTCTGATCTAGCAACTTCTGAATATCCTCCTTCACAATAGGACAATCATCCTCTCTTGAACAAAACTCACAAACGTCATAATCATGCTGGTGCCTAACAAAGGCAAGTCTTCTCAAACTCTGATGTAGCCTGACCAACGACTCTCTTATGTGTTCGACTTGAAACACTCGGAACTTCCCCGGACAACCTTCCACCATATTCACTGAAGCTGCCCCATGTCGAGGCAAAGGATTATCTCTAACATTTGGATTAACATCCTTAAAAGACAAGATACCATTCTTAATTAATCTCTGTACGTCCGCCTTCAGAGCAAAGCAATTCTCAAGGTTGTGCCCCGGCGACCCTTGATGATATTCACAAAATTGATCCGCCTTGTACCACGGAGAAGCACTGTTTGGTGCGACAGGAGGAGGCTTTGTTGTGATGAGATTCTTTCTGATGAGAGCAGGGAACAATTCAGTATACGTCATAGGAATGGCATCGAACTGCGGTTTTCTGGGTGAACGGTTCTGATTGTTGAACGGATAAGCCTGTTGTCGAGGCTGCTGCTGAAATGGCCGTTGTTGAGTTGGTGGAGTTTGATGAGCTGGGGCCATCAAAGTTGGGCGGACAGCCGGAGTGACTGCCGCAACGTGAGAGTAACCTCTCCTAGGCCTACCTGGAAACAAAGCACTGAAATCCTGCTCTTTTCTTTTCGGGAAAACACTTCCAAACCTCTTCGCACTGCTAGACGGACTCCCTTCTTTAACCAAACGCCCTTCGCGAATCCCTTCCTCTAATCGCATGCCCATGCTTACCATTTCGGTGAAGTCACTGGGTGCGCTGGCTATCATTCTTTCATAGTAAAAGGATCCTAAAGTCTTCAAAAATATCTTAGTCATCTCTTTCTCCTCAAGAGGTGGATAGATTTGAGCAGCAATTTCACGCCACCTCTGGGCGTATTCCTTAAAAGATTCTCGGTCTCTTTGCGACATCGCCCGGAGTTGATCCCTGTCCGGCGCCATGTCAACGTTGTACTTGTACTGATGGACAAAGGCTTCACTAAGATCGTTAAAGTTGTGGATTCGAATGCTGTCTAAACCCATATACCACTTTAGAGCAGCACCTGTCAAACTGTCTTGAAAATAATGAATCAACAAATCATGATCATCGGAGTACGTAGACATCTTCCTCACGTACATTGTCAAATGACTTCTAGGACACGAATCACCCTTATATCTCTCAAAGTCTGGCACTTTGAATTTCGCTGGAATCTTGACATTCGGAACTAAACAAAGGTCATGCGTACTCTTCCCAAACAAATTCTTCCCTTTCAATGCTCTAAGCTCCTTCTGCATTTCCTGGAACTGATCCTGAAATTCTTCCATTCTATCAAAAAGACCCAAACTTTCAGTGGGCTCGGCAGGATAAATTGGTTCATTCAAGTATGGCACGGAGTGGACCACAGGAGCAACGGTCGTCATAATTGGTTGCGGAAAAGGTGTTACAGACGGAATTACTGGCGGCGTGGCAGTTGTCTCTGGTTGAGGAAGAGACAATGCAGGTTGAAATAAAGGTTGTACGGCAGGCTGATACCCTTCTGGCACAAAGTTGTAAGGCATTCCCCACGGAAAACCTTTCGGCATCTGATGTTGAAGCGGAGAGTTGATTTGAGTTACGGAGGCAGGAACTGTGACAATCTCGGAAACCACTGGAGTTCAAGTCTGAATCTCGGCAGCCGTAGTCGATGGCTGATTCTGAACAGCCACCAAACTTTCCACTAACGCAGTTAACTTTTCCATCTCAACACGAAGTGTAGCAACTTCCCCACGAAGCTCATGATTTTCCTGTTCCAAATCTTCCATTTTCCTCTGACGATTGGCCCGAGTGTCGTATCGGTGAGACAGCTTGACAACCTTCGGTAGAAAAAGAACAAGGATGAGACTCTAGAAAACATGTGAGGTGGAATGTGAAATGATGCATGATGGCGATGTAAATGATGACTCATTTTAAAAGTTTTTCAAGGAACTTTAGTAATTTTGCATACATCAATGGTAAAGGAATTTGGAACGACAAAGACTCAATCCATTAATCGAAAGCGATAAATTACAACTTACAATTTGGAACAGTAAATTACAACCTTGGGATAACAAATCCAATAATGAAAGCAATAAATTACAACTTCGAAACATGAAAACCATAATAAAGTGATAAATTACAATTTTAAAACATGAAAGCAGTAAATTACAACTTTGGAGCATGAAGCCCAAAATAAAACAATAAATTACAACTTCGGAGCATGAAGCCCTTAATAAATTACAACTTCGGAGCATGAAGCTCTTTTACATAGTTTTACAAAATGACATCAATAAAATAAACTAAAAGCTAAAGCTCACTCGGAATCCTCAGATGACGGACCAAACACCAGTTGTAATCGGAGCTTCTTGATCTTTTCTTCGTAAAAGTCTTCCATATCCTTCTTTTCCGCTATCAGTCGATCGATGATTTCTTCCAGCGGATTAGGAACGAGAGCCACGCTTACCGAACCTTCCCTCTTTCTTTTCCTTTCACTCGCATACTTCTTCAGCAAGGCATCCTTCTGACGAAGTTTCTCATCGTGGTCAACGAACCGGCCGTCTTGAATAAGCAGCAACTCCTTCTTTTCTTTCAGCTGTCGAGTCAGGACTCGATTCTCATATTCAGACATATGGTACTTTTCCTTCCAAGCATCCCTCTCGGACTTCATCCTAGCCATGTTTCCTTGATATTCTCCTACATCCGCGATAGGGATAACAACAGATGATGGTGCGATGGCAGGGAATAAAGGTTTCTCAAGTTTATATGGCATCTTGAGAGCACAAGCCCTAGCGCGGACCCACTGTAGGTAAGGTTCCAAAGAAACGGCACCTCTATGTCCCAGCATATCTCTCCCTTTCTTGTGGATATGGCGCCAAGCTCCTTCAATCTCCCTCTTAGCAGCCTGATGATCTTGTCCTTCCTGAAGGAAGAAACCACTCACATGGATACTGTTCGGCTTATCTCTCATCGGGTACCCGAACTGACGGCGCGCTAGAACAGGGTTGTAGTTGATTCCACCCCTCGTACCAAGAAGGGGTACGTTGGGAAAAGCACCACAGCTATCAATGATCTCCACGTCATGGTAAACTCGATTGTACCAGTCAATGTCGAAATGAGTGAGAGCCATAATCTTTGGCGCCCAACGCGGTTCCTTCTCGAGATCCCAGAAAGCATCGGACCCAGGTAAATGCGAGACGTACCACTGATACAGTAACGGCACACAACAAATAATCATCCCTCCTTGATAAGAGTTTCGAAGATGGATGGAGTAGTACGTGTCCCCTAGCAGCGTAGGGACCGGATTTCCAATCAGGAAAATTCTGATGGCGTTGACATCCACAAATTTATCAACGTTAGGGAATAAGAAAAGACCATACGCGAGTAAAGCAAACACGTCCTCGAAGGCAACAGTATCCTTTGTATCAGCAAAGTAACGAGCTTTCTTCAACAGAAACTGCGCCGGCAAACCCCGGATTCCCCCTTTCGTAGTCATATTCTCCTCTATCTCTGACTTTTTCAAGTGGGTGATGGTTGCTATCTCGTGGGATTTGGGCTCCTCTTCTAATCCAGAAAAAGGAACACGGTCGGCGATCGGCAAACCAAGAATATAGGAGTACTTCTCTAAAGTAGGCATCAACTGATAATCCGGGAAGGTGAAACATCGGTACAGGGGATCATAGAACTGAACCAACGTGTTGAGGATGCCTTTCTTCATCTTGCGCTTCATGAGCGGTACGATGGACCCATACTTCTTCTGAAAATCTGTCGGACTCTCTATCTTCGGAATCAAACTCTTCAGTTCCTCAATCTCGGGCTCCTTGAAGCTAAAGCTTCGAGTATTTCTCCTTCCAAGTTCCATAATACCCTGAGACGTTTGCAAAAATCATTCCAAAGTTCCTTGAAAAACAAGCTTTTTACAAAGATGTTGATGAATGCATGAATGAATGATAATGCAACAGTCACACACAAGTTTGCAAACATGGGGTTCAAAGGTTCAACGTTCAGCATGGAGTCGAGGGTAAAGCCCACCCAAAGGTATGTACTAACGTTTCGATCACACATGTAAGACAAGGTTCTAAGAGTTCCCAGAGTCTACATTCCTCCTTCGGATATTACCAACGTCTTGATTACTCAATAATTAGCAATATTCTCAAGAGAAACTCGTCCGAGCGTAGCATCGCGTAACAATTACTTCCGGATTACTCCGTTATAATCTCCGCGCTACACCTAAAAAGGCCAAGATGGGTTGGGGTTCTACAGTCCTCAACTTCTCGGGCTCCTAGGTCGAAAATAATAATGTCTTCCCGATTACTCGGTAAACAAATATTAAGTTCAAGAGGGCCTTCCATTGAGTGGGGGATCTCATGCCTCCTTCTTCGGGATTACTCCCTCAAAGTTAACATGACTATACCGCCCGTCCTATTCCTTAAGTGTTACTTAATCCAGGTATAGGATTCGTCCTTTGCAAAGAAAACCCAAACACCCCAATTTAAACATATAATCAAGCAAATCAAATAATAGTAAACAGATAAAACAAATTAGGCTTAATCCACTTAGGGATGGACCAGCAAGAGGTCAATCTTTCCCCAGCAGAGTCGCCAATTCTGTAGCGATAAAAAATGTAGCGGGGTAAATCGGAGATCGAATTATTGATTAATTCGTCTCACAAAAGCAAGAGTCGCCACCGCGCTTTATTGTTTCCAAAGGAAAAGGGAAAAGAGCGAAATAAAACCCTAAATATGTGATGTAAATAATAATAAAATACAAAGCGTTTTTGAAAAGAGATCTTATGGTTCGGGGGTTGGTTATACAATGGGAAGGTACTAGCACCCAATGCATCTATAGTACTCTATAGGAACCTTTTGAAATATCTGTTTTATTTAAAATTGATTGCTTGATTGAAAATAAATTGTTTTGGCCGAAACGGGATACGGACAGGTTTTTTGAATGTGACGACCTAATGTCGAAGTTTTTGCTAAAAGGGCATAAATTTTGAAAAGGGTTGAATATTTGAGGAAAAATTATCCTAAGTTTTAATGAAATGCGAAAGTTCGCGCAGTTAGACTTGAGGACATGAAGTCAAGCAAATTTACTGTTTTTCCTTTAGATTCAAACATAAACAGAATACACAAATAAATATGGAATAAATACACAGGCAAAATATGCGAATAATGATTAAATAACGATAATCTAAATGAGAGAATAAATGATGCGAATAATGTGTTTTTATGATTTTTTGTTTAATGTTAACGGGAAGAAAGTATTTTAATTTTTAAGCATTTTTTGACAGGGATAAAAAGCAAGAGAATTATTTAACGAGGACATAATGTTTTTTTTTAGTTTTAAGTAATTATTTTATATATTTGATATTAATATTAATAAGGCAAGAAAATGAATTAATAAAATATTTTTAAGTTTTTTCTATTTTATATGTTTTAGAGTTTTTGTTTAATAACGATGTAAGAGGAGAATTAATTAGAACAAATAAAATGTCTACATTCTTAAATTCTATATTTTTTATGTATAAAAATACTTATTTAAAAGATTAAGGGGTTCTAAATTAAATTAAAAGTTAATAATTTACCTTAATGAAATAAAATTAAAACTCTTAAATTAAATCCAAAATTAAACTAAGAGGTCAAACTAATTAATAGAAAACCTAGTTAGACATATCTTTTGTTTTTTTTTTATTATACTTATCAATTAATTAACATAAATAATAATTCTACAAAAAAAGATTAGAGAGAATAACAAGAAAGTAAAAAAAGTGTGTCAAAATAAAAACAAGCAAGAAAGGTATATGGGCTAGATGGTTTGAAGGCCCATGCAGAATCCAAAGTGGGGGGTGCAGGAACCAACACGCGTGGGCTTAAGCTGGAGAAATGGGGTGAGGCCCAAATGTTTTACAAAATGTATTAGGGTTAATTGTTTTATCAATTGGGATTAGGGTTCTGCTAGGCAGAACGGCGCATCTCTCTTCTCTTTGTCATCTTCTTCGCGTCTTCTTCTCCACACTTGCCTCTGAGTTTCACTATCTTTTCTTGCCATGGCCACCCACTCCAAACTCCTCTTCCCTCCAGCTGAACGAAAAGAAGGACGGCTACGGATTCGGTAAAAAAAAGATTCTGATTCGTTAACGCTTAGTTCGTTTTTGCATGTTGATTCCGATTACATGATTCTTACTCTGTTTGATTCTTATTGTTGATTCTTATTGTTTGATTGAGGTACCATAGAAGTAAAAGGGAGAGGGAATCGTTACCTAGGCGGAGACGGAGGAGGAGGTCGGGAGCGAAGGAGGCCAGGCGGCAAGGAGAGGAGAAGCGCGAACCCGCTTCGGTGACCGGTATTTACGTGATTTTCTTCTTCTTCTCGTTGATACTGTATTGTGATCCTTCTCTTCCTCGTTTGCCTTGGTACTGTATTTTTGATGTTGGCCTATGATAATATTTTTTTTGAGGCTTTACTGTAGCTTGGGTTTGGAAGTTGATTTAGGTCCTATACAGGTTTTACTGGTTTTTTGCCTCTTGGTTGCACGCCGGTTGTTATGGTGTTTATGCTATGCTATTGGTTTGGACAGTAGTCATTTTTGTGGTATTGGCTTAATAGCTCAATCAAGTTAATGGCTTAGAAACTATTGGTTTTTTTAGGCCATGGTGAATGATGGTTTGAAAGTTGGTTTAGCAGGTTATGCTGTGGTTACTGGTTTTGTTGGTTGGACAGTAGAAAGAGTGGTGATGTTGGCTTGAGGGTTTAAGACAGTTTTGCAAGGTTTAGGCCATAGATGTTTTATGGTTTTGACAGTAGGGGAATGATTATGCAGGTTCTGTGAGCTTTTGTGTGTTTTTCTTGATAACTCTTTTTTTTTCTAAGTTTTTGAAGGCTTGGATATATATCTGATATGTGATTTCTTTGGTTATGTTATAACAGTTTTCCTTTCCCCCTTGTTTACGTTACAGGCTGGAAGTTTTGAAATACTTTCTCTCTTCCTGGGCCTTCTGCGCTAGACTGCCATCTCCAATTTGTTTCTATTCTTCTTTTATGTTTTTATTTCTACTGGCTATATTTTACAGTTTGTCTTGTATCTCTTTTCCTGCCTATGCCAAGCCTGTAAAACCCACACTTCTCCCTCTCTTTTTTTCTCTCAGTACAGCTTTGACAAAAATATGATAGGTTGTACTTTTCTGAAATTGCAAATGGCCAGAAAATGATGAAAATAAGGAATGTCAACATTGCTTGCATATGTTGTTAAACTGCATGTTTTTGACTTCTAATGCAAAAGTAGCTTGTTTTGTTTTTTTACTATGTGGGCATAGGTTTACATTGGCATTTGCTTGCATATGTTGAGACCATGCAGGGACTTTGTATGTTGTATGTTTTTTTGAAATATGCATTTGGATTTTGAAAAATGCAGTTAATTTAAAACGTGCAATTTTTGGACAAAAAAAAACTTGTGAATTCATTTAAAAATTCCTTTCCTTTTTTGTGAACCGGGAGAAATCCCGTGATTTGCAAAAAAAGAGTAACTGATTCCGGCCATTACTTTTAATGATGAACCTTTAATAATTTCGCTTTTAATTATTTGTTCGAACTCTAATTTCTTTTAATTTTTGCAGGTAACATCAAGTGAGCAGACAAAAAACGCATTGGATCAAGAGACTTAGAATTAGGAATATTATATTAGTTTTTTTTATTTCATTTTAGCTTTGTAAATTTATTATTGTAATTTTGTTGTAATAGATACAATGTTTACATAATAATTGTACAATTAGAAAAAATGAATAAAAAATCCAATATTCGCCAATTAATTTCTTCTTTCTCTCTAATTATTTATTTTATCGTTTACAATTCTTTAATCGTATAATAATTGAAAACGAATTTCAACTACCTACATTCAGAATAATAAACAGATAAATAAATAATTATCATTGATCAATTAATAGCCTCAATTATTTAATTCATCATCCATAACTTTCTAAATTATAATAATTAAAATAGAGTTTCAATTATTTAACTTAGAATGACAAATGATTAAATAATCGTTATTGACCAATAAACTTTTCCGAATGTTTATTATATTATTCATACACCTTTAAATTATGCAATAACTGAGAATGAATTCCAGTTATTTAAATTTAAGATAGTGAGTAATAAATAAATACTGTCTGCACAATTAATGCGCCTCTTCTCTAATGTTTATTTTATTATCTATACATCTTTAAACTACATAATAATCGAAAACGAATTTCAATTATTTAAATTTAAGATAATAAATAATTAATAAACATTATTTTAGCACGAATCGATTAAATGATTTAATGTTCAACATAAATAGCTCTCGGCCTGAAAAAAGTTATGAATTTTAAAATCGGTGGATCAAAACGCTTGTAATGTAATGATGCAGATGGGAGATGGTATCTTAGGTCAAAATTTGGGGTACAACAGACACATACAAAAAAGAGACCGGATGAGGACTCAAACAAATATATTAAGAATACATGTACGGTGTTGGTAGCTGACACATATAAGAAGAGACTGACTAAAGCAGGCTCTAACAAAGATATCAAGAATACATGTCCGGAGTTGGTCACGAATATATATAAGAAAGAGACCGACAAAAGAAGGCTCTATCAAAAATATCAAGAATACATGTTCGAATTTTCTAGCAGACACATATAAGAAAGAGACCGACCGAAGCAGGTTCTAACAAAGATATCAAGAATACATGTTCGAAGTTGGTAGCAGACACATACAAGAAAGAGACTGACCAAAGTAGGCTCTAACAGTGATATCAAGAATACATGTCCGGAGTTGGTAGCGAAAATATATAAGAAGATATCGGTCAAAGAAGGCTCTAACAAAGATATCAAAAATATATGTTCAAAGTTAGTAGCAGACATATATTAGAAAGAGACTAACCGGAGTAGACTCTAACGAAGATATCAAACATACATGTCCGAGTTGTAGCAGACAATTATAAGAAATAGACCTATCAAAGAAGGCTCTAACAAAGGTATCAAGAATACATATACGGAGTTGGTATCAGACACATATAAGAAAAGACCGACCAAAGCAGACTCTAACAAAGATATCAAGAATGCATGTTCGGTGTTGGTATCATAGACATATAAGAAAGAGATTGACAAAAGCATACTCTAACAAAGATATCAAGAATACATGTCCGGTGTTGGTATCAGACACATATAAGAAAGAGACCAACCAAATTAGACTCTAACAAAGATATCAAGAATACATGTCCGATATTGGTATCGAGAACATATAAGAAAGAGACTGACCAAAGCAGACTCTAACAAAGATATCAAGAATACATGTCCGGTGTTGGTATTGGACACATATAAGAAAGAGACCGACTAAAGAAGGCTCTAACAAAGATATCAAGAATACATGTCCGGTGTTGGTATTTGACACATATAGGAAAGAGACCGACTGAAGCAGGCTCTAACAAAGTTATCAATAATACATGTCCTAAGTTGGTAGAAGATACATATAAGAAAGAGACTGATTGAAGCAGGCTCTAACAAAGATATCTATAATACGGTGGGAGAACTGACTTGTTTTGTGTTTTATCGCAAATGTTGTGGATAGCAAGAGTCGTCATCGACTTTTCTTTTATCCAATAAGGAAAGGGTGAAAAGAACAGGAAAGTCCTTTGAGAATTTTCTAAGTTCGGGAGGTAGGTTATGAAAAGGGAAGGTGTTAGCACCCTATTAATCCATAGTTATCTATTGGCTCTTAATCACTAGATCACTTTTGAAAATGCTTTGTGAATGTGTGTTTGAAAATATTTTTGAAAATGCCAATAGTAAGGCAACTTTGTAATGATCCTCGTATTTGTCCTCGAGAATGCTTACAAAGTGTTTTATTTGAAAAATATTTGTGAAAGAGTGTTTGTGAAAAGATCTTTCATTTTTAAAGTTTGTGAGCAAGCGATTACGAGCGTTCTGCCTACTCAAGGTCTTTTTTTTACTTTTCCTCCTCCTATAAATAGTGCTACCCTACCATTAGTTAGTAGGAAGCCCTATCTTTGGATGTGAAGGGACATGCGAGGGTTATCGTACAATCATCGAAGGCAACTCGTAAAGACACTTTAGCAATCATCATTTAAGGGACTAGAGCACTTACCGAAGGTAACATCGAAAGGGTCGTCGAGGGACTATGATCTTTTGTATCAAAGGGACTTTGCTAAAGAGTCCCCACGTTCGAGGGACATGACTGTTTTTATTCGAAGGCAACAAGTGGAATCACCCTAGAGGTGAGTGTGTGCAAAGTAACTTAATTCAGTTATTTAATCTTGATTAGGATTATATAGTGTTGGTTTTAGATATTTCCATACAAACCCTATTACAAAGCTTCGGGAAAGGGGGGTACAAAACCATAAAACAGGGGAAAAAGTAAACCATAATTAAAACTATTACATACTGTAGCAGTTACATAATCGGAAAAACTAATGCGAAAGTAATAAAGTATGCGAAAATTAAAAAGGAAAAGAAAAAGAGAAAATCGTTTTGTGATTGTTTGATGAAAAATAAATTTGATGATTAATCTAAAACCTAATTGATGTTGATTAAAAAAGTTGATTAATTAAACCCTAATTCTAATTAATTAATTAGTTACCAATAAAAATAGGCCAAAGAAAACCTAATTACTAGTTATAGCCCTAATTACTAATTATTGGTTTTAGTAAAAAGAGTGAATTAATTAAAATAAATAAGAAAAAGGGTTACTAAAAATAAATTGCATGGGGTGGGACTTGAACCCACCCCCTTTTGCCTCACAATCATGCTATCCTCCACTAGACCAGGCGCATCTTTGTGCTAGTAGGGTGGAACTTAAGGTAGATAAAGCTTCAAGCCTCCTTCTCAGGTGGGGATAAGTGGCACCGGAGCCACTTGTCACTCATCAATTCCCTGGCTGCAATTAATTTAAAGGGTTAATAGTAATAACAAAAAAAAAAGGTAGTCATGTGTTTTAACAAAAATTCTTCTCTCTCTTGGCTTTCTATTCTCTCTCCCCTCTCTCTATCTTACTCATCCACTAACACTTAAACAAATGACAAAACCCAGAAAAACAAATCAAATGTGGTAGTTATGATGAAGTTGGGTGGCGGCGAGGATGAACAACACTGCAGCAAGGACGAACAGCACGGCAGCGAGCGGCGGCAATGCCGTGACTTGCTAAGATCTCATTTTTTACATCGTTCTCTTTGTCTTTCTCTTATGATCATGATTCCATGGCTCGATTTTGCAAGAAATGAACGGTTTGGAGTAGATCTTGAACGGAGATACGAAACCCTAACGACTCTAATTTGGCTTCTCGCGATGTTCTTTTGAGTGAGATCACTCTGAGCTTTGTTCTTCTTTCTCTTTATCTCTTTCAATCGATGTTATCTCTTCTTCTTCATTCTCGATTTAGAAGGGTTATGTACGGAAAATGATGAACAAAACTTTTTAGGGTTTGTCCCTCTGTTGTTCTTGCGCCGCAGTTTTCTTTGTGGACTGTTTCCTTGCTTTATTTCTGAAAGGTTTGCGTGAAAAGGAAGATGATGAAATTTCTTAGGGTTTGTGTTTTTGTGCAGCTTCTGTATTGTGTACAGTGGCTCTTTCCCCCCAAAACTGTTCAATGATTGTTCTCTTATATTGATGCAATTAGGGTGAAATTGACGACTTTTGTATCAATGAGATCTTGAACTTTTCCTTTGAACCAATCGCAACCTTCAATAGTATGGCCAGGTGCCCCATAATGGTATTCACAATAGGATTTGGGGTTATATCCCATATGATAAGGAGGGATAACAAGATCCAGCTTCTTGAGTTCCACTAAAGAATTTTGGAGTAAGTGACAGAGCAATTGATTGAGAGGCATAGGAATTGGGTAATGTACTCTTCTTGGTCTCATGTTCCTCTGCATATTTGACTGATTTGGACACCAAGCCTGCTCTGGAGCCTTTCCTTTCTTATTTGGCTGAGAAAAATAGAGATTGGTAGCATGGTCACTCTGGAACCCAAGATTATGGAAAGTTCCCCTGATGTGAAGCACATCCTGGATGGAAACAAATATTAGTATTTTCCCCTACAACAGTTGGAGAAAAATTAACTCGCACATCTCGACCATCTGGAGTAAACACAAATGCCCTTGAATCAATCAGATCTTGAACTTGGTACTTGAATGCTTTGAAGTTCTCAACATTATGACCAGGTGCCCCAGAATGGAACTCACATCTGACATTACCATCATAATTAGGTGGAATTTTATGGAAGGACCCAAAGTATGAAGTTCAACCAATTGGAATCCGAGCAATGGAGGAAGTAACTGAGCATAAAACATTGGAATTGGACCAATATGCCTTTTAGGATGCTTCTGTGTTTGCTGAAGAGCCTTGCCCTTTGGATTCTATTGGGGAACAGAAACCAGCTGCGAACGGGAAGATTCCGGAACACAAGGTTGTAGAGGGGAAACATGAATTACTCCATGGATGGAAGGAGCCCCCAAAGTATGGGGAGTAATGGCAACTCATGTTGCTGCATCATGTATAGGATCATTTTCCTTTCTCAACATTGTCTTCAAAACTTCCATAACCAAACTCAACTGTGTCTTCAAATGAGTGTTCTCTCTCAAGAGTTCATGGCAACAGACTAGAACCTACATGTCCTCCATAAACAACCCCTTTTGATCTTTCATCTTATCCAATTCCCCACGAAGTTGTTCCATATCTTATTTCTGATCACGGAGCGGTGAGAAGTTAAGATTTGCAGTTCTGAAAAAAATACTAAGTTTGAATAAGAATTCCACACTCTGAGTACCTGTTATGATATGATATGTTATGAATTCATTGTTATGTATGCAATGTTTTACCATTTCCAAGAATATCCTAGATTTTTCATCAGAATAAAAGGCAACAAGATAGAAATAGATCATTTTTGGAGAAAGAGGTTGCTCATATAATTAAATAAGCATCCATACAAAAGAGTTCTCACAATGAGTTCAAATGGACAAAGCAATAAAGATCATGTCTAACAAATATGGCGTGAACCTATCAAAAGAGAAGAAGTAAACAATATTGAGATATGCCATCAAATTCCAAGAGTGTCACCTTTATCATCCAGTTGATCTTTGAGTCTTGCCAATTCTTCTATAGCTTGAGCGAACTGGATACTTCTTCCTTTCAGCCTGACCTTTGTTACAAACTGTTGAGCATCTTTCTCTTTGAGTTGAATCTTGAGCTCTTCAACTTTATCAATCAACTCGTCTATCTACACCTGTTAGCTTTGGACTTGCAGTTAAAAACGTCTCGCTGTCTACAGATTTCTTTAGTCTTGGCTTCCTCATCTCGAAGCTATTTTTCAGAGACTTAACTCACTACAACTAAAAAGTGTTTTAATAACACTTTTTATATTCAATAGCGATTTTAAGGGCTATAAAATCTCCAGCTATTATAGGTAAACAACTTACAATAATGCTTTTAAAGCGCTATTAAAAGTTGGATCTTGGACAGATAATTCAGCGCTGGAAACACACTTTTTGGAATAGGATTTAATAGTGCATTTCTTAAAATCGCTATTATAGTGAAAATATTAATAGCATGTCTGATTAAAATGCTCTCTTTACTCTATCTTTAATAGGTCTTTCCCCAAAAGCGCTATTAGAAATATATATATATATATATATATATATATATATATATATATATATATATATATATATATATATATATATATATATATATATATATATATATATATATATATATATATATATATATATATATATATATATATATATATATATATATATATATATATATATATATATATATATATATATATATATATATCATCTCCAAAAATCTTTAATTTAATTTTACAATTAAAAAAAGCTTATACTGTGAGTTAGGCTTACAAACTTATTTCACCTACCGTTAATGTAACATAATACTTTAGCAAGCACAACACATTCATTCTTCACTCTGTGAAAATCAACAAAATAGATAACAAAAGAAATTAATTTCAAATTTTCAATATTAGTTACATTGCATATAAGACTTGAACAACAAAATTATATTGATAGAAAAATTAGTTTCAAGTATCAATTACATTGTATATCAGCATGACTCTACTTTTTAACATGTACAAATTTGCGTGATTTTAGTAAATATCTTAGTGCATTATATGTAACAAGTCGTAGACTCATAGTGCATAAACTACAAAAGACAACTAACAACACCTTTCACAAGGATCACCTCATCAATTAAAACTAAGATTTATATTTTTGATTCATACTATTATTGCTCAGGAGGGATACTAGAACATAAAGGATCACACCAGATAGCATTCGCAATATTTCTATAGGAAGCTGGCATGCTAAACACGGAGCTTTATTTGGGTCAATCTGCAAGAAAACAATAGGATAACTTTAGTTAGATTCAACACTTAGGATGAGTTTAAAAGCAAATGCAATATGGTAGCAAGATACTATTTGCAAGAGAGTTTGAAGAACATTGTCTTCATGAATAGGATGAATAGCAAAACACTCACAGTAACTGATAAAAATAATAATATTGTTAATTTCATAGCCAATATGGTCATTTTCTTTTCATTATCATTCATTTAAAGAAAATTACAAAACTAAATAAAACATAAGGGAAATTAAGAATGCTCTACAACATCCCATAAGATCTCAGCTAACTGCTCTCCCCGAAACATCAGAAAACCAACAGAAAATCCAAACATGATTAAGGTCCAATTAAGGAAAAACAACGAACACTATGAGATCGCGATATCCAGCAGAGCTGACTGTCGACGATCAATCCCAAAACAACCACCTCCTTCACACAGAGACACCAGCCTCAAACCAATGATTTGACTCAGAAGCTCCACCGACAAAGTAGCCAGACCCCCTCCCTGGCCATCTCAAGCACTGCACTCTGCAACCGGAACCGCAGCTATAAAATATTGATTTTCTATTATGGTTTCCAAAATGAAATGAAAAGTAAGTGAAATAAATATGATGATAAAGTGTTTTGAGTTTTTTCAATGGAGACTGAAATTGATGATAAAGGGTTCTTAAGGTTAGATCAAGGGGGAATAAACTAAGTTCGATGAATGATTATCGCAAATTTCAAAGTTCTTGTGTTTCTGAGTTCTTTGGATTTCGATGAGGGTCCCACAACGTGAGGTTGTGTTTCTTATTTCAGTGACTAAGAAAACGAAAAAGAAATTTGTTTTTAATTTTGTAGAAAAATGCAGTAGCGCTTAAACCATTATATGTGCAATAGCGCTTAGGAAAAAGTGATATCAAAAGTACATCTCGACAATGGCGCTTATTTGAGAAACGCTATTAAGCTTTTATAGTATTTTTTTTCTTCAAAATAGTTATCACCCTATAATAGCATTTTAATAAAAACGATATTATAGAGTCCCCTTATATTAGCGCCCAGCCTATAAACGCTATTAAAGGAGCCAGTGTGATATTTTTAATAGCACTTCATTAAAGAGTGCTATTAAAATGGTGCTATTTTATGTCAAAATTATAATAGTGATTTCTTCTCTTTGACTTGTTTGCAGTTTATCTTTGGATAACTAGAATCTTTTAATCTTCTGTTGACTCTTTATAAGATCTGTCTAAACTTTTTTTATAACTTCTGTTTGATTAGAAGTAGTGCGAAAACTTTCAACTCTTGACTTCTTTATTTTTCAAGCAAATCGTGGTCTTCCAACAATTTTTCTTTCATTTTGGCTTCGTGAAGCATTTTCTTTCTCTCTTGCAAAGCAAATGAAAGTTCTATACTTCTCTCTTCCTTTTTTGATTGTAGCTTTGACATGCTTATAGTACACCATGGACACAAACTTTGACACATCAGGAATAAGCTACTGAAGAGATGATTCTTTGGCGAATGATTGATTGATAGTTGCATCTGATAGTAACTAATCATGAACTGATGGATCAAAGATGGGTTGCGGGTACAAAGACTCTTCCCTTTTATAGGGAAACAACATTATTTTTGCTCGGTTCTTGACCCAATTCACATAAGGATCGAGAACAAAACATCCACTTTGACCGAAGAAAGTCTTTCCTTTCTTGTGAATATGTCTGCGGGAAACTCTTACCCTTTCTAGCAAGACATGATTCTAACCTTTACCGACATATACAGTCTCTTCCACCTCCCAATCTAAGGGTCTATTAGTCATAACATATCCTAGCTGATGTTATGCCAATATATGGTTATAATTGATACAACCTTTTATCCCTATGAAAGGAACGTTTGGAAATTCTCCATAACTTGTAATAATTTCTTTTCCACCTATTATGTTATGCCAAATGATATCATAAGAAGTAAGAGCCATGATCCTTTGAGACCAAAGGAGCGAATCTTTGACGCTTACAAACGGTCCCTTTGTGGGCATGTGCAACTTGAACCATTTATGTAACAGAGAAATGCAACAGACGAAATTTTCTTTCTTGCCGTGTTGGGAGTGAATAGCATAATACGTATCGGAAAGTATTGTGGCACCGGATTTTCATTCATGAAAACACATATTGCTGCTAAGTCTATAAAATTCTCCCTCCACATTAGGCAAAATGATTATGCCGTAGATCATGGAGGTCAATAACACGTTGAAAGAAACCCAATCTTTGCTCTTTGCAAACTCTCTATCCTTGCTTATCAGAAACTTTAGAGGAAGACCACATGTGTTACTCTTGTTTGTCCAATTACCTTTCACATCACTAAGGTTTAAATAAAGAGCCTTAGCGATGACTTCATAATCAAGGACCTCGGGCACGCAGACGAAGAGAATATGACTTGTGATCTCAACGTCAAGAACGTAAGAATAGTCTTCAAGTGTTGGCGCCAATTTATAGTCTAGGAAAGTGAAACAGCGCAATTGCGGATCATAGAACTGCAAAAGCGACACCATAGCCCACTTCTCATAATCAACATCCGGAAATGTCAACAGATTCTCATAACTATCTCTGAAAATCTTCTCATTCGGACCATCCACAAGACCTCCCACTTCCTTCAACAAAGTTAGAACAAAGCTATGAAACTGGTAATAGAATGTCTTCCTAGTCAACTCTTTGTCTCTATCTGTGTTGCTATCCATTTCTAATGAAAATGACAATTGAAATATCCTGAAAATGATATGCATATGCAAGTTAGCTCTTTTTTTTACTTTTTTTTTTACAAAAAAGAAAATAAAAATGCTATGATGCAAGTGTCGTGATACGGAATCAAGCTTCCACAACACTGGATATTTGCTGTGTTGTTTCTGAATATACCGAGAATACCAAGATCAAAGGTCTAGAACATAAACTACCAGAAACACATAGTCACCAACAGAAGTCCATAACATAACTAAAAGAACCACAGTCACAAACGGTACCTGTAATATCAATCCATCCCCACTCACGAGTCAATTCTAGGTCAGGGTAAGGTTAGAAAGTAACTCAGAGTCGTGAGTTCTCCTGAAAATACTATCATTGTTACACCTACATGATAACGACAATACCTCACTTGAACCTCGTCTAAGCATGGCACACATGACTGCAATAGTAGGATCTACATCCATTAGCCATCACATCTCCATTTTATTCCTATGTGTTCCTAAGAGTTTACAACTCTGGTCTGGATATTGGGCCTTTTATCTCAATAGTAACACCCACCGACCAAGAAAACACAGAAGATCCAACACAGAAGCAATAACCAATATATGGAAAGCAGTAAAATGAAATGCCTACATATGCAGACAAACATATACAAATGATTAGGCTATAAAGCATAAAGATAAACACCAATGAAAATAAAACAGCAAAATCTAGGACGTACTCACTTAGGATGGACCAACAATTGGTCAATTTGTCCTCAGTGATGTCGCCATCTGAAGCAATTGAGAAAATCATCGAGATAAAATCAATGAAGTCCTCATCGAGTATTTATTTATCCCAGAGAAAGGAAAGGAAAATCATCAAAGAAAAAGGTATATACAAAGAAAAAGGTTTTATTAGTCGTGCCCACCGCGGTTGCAATTCTTTAGTGCCTACGTACCACCTTTCATGCGGTAGGGGATCAGGGCACTCGTAGTTCTCCTAGAAAATGCTGGTTGGTTTGCATTTTTTAAGAAGATAGTATTACATTCGCACTCCAGCAATTGGCATAGTGTCACCTGACCTTTGGGGAATTCACGCGTTTTGCATGGAGAGGAAATAATACATCCATTTAGAGAAAAGGTTTTCAAAGAAAAGTCTGAAGGAAAACAGTTTTAATTGGTTGGTGTTTTGTTGGGATAATAGAAAATGGACCCCACTGGAGGGACACTCACTACTTCTCCGCTTATTTGCAAAAAAGGTTTGTGATTTGAACCGTAATAAATTCCGGAAGTGAAAGAAGAGAAAGATTCAGTCTGGACCGATTCTTTCTACCCCACAAGACTCAACTGCATACGATTTGCATCTTCAATTATTATGTGTTTTGAGTTTTCTTAAGAAAATAATTTTTTGTTTTAATTATGCAAAAGGGGAATAAAAAAGTATAAGGGAGACTAACAATCTTAATATTATCATGCAATGATGGTCATAAAGTTTGGATACAAGAGGGAAACATCTACGTAAATTATCATGCATGGATTACAATCTTAAGGTCTACCTAGAATAAAAAACGAAACAAGTGATTCTAAGGGAACATCCAAATGTGAGAGGAAACAAATAAACAAAGATGCTAACAAGAATCGATTCAAGACATCAAACATGATCTATCTATACATGAAAATAAAGGTCGATGAGTCGAAGTACCCTTCTTCCATTAGAATATTTCAATCACAAAATCGAGTAACAACTCAAAGAATCAATGTCGAGCAATGTGAGCTAATATCACCAAAGCGATGACAATGAGTGGGGGATGATTGCAATCCCTATTTTTCTACTTTTTGACTCAAAGGACAAGAGACGAATGATTCAAAGCATCAACGTACAACGCGAGCTAAGAATGGACAAGGGACGTGAAAGTGTGGGGGCTGATTGCAAGCCTTATTATTTTACTTTTATTGACTCAATTACAAGCACAAAGTAAAAGGGGAATGGGGATTCCTTCTTCGAGGACTTTACACAATTTTCTTATTTGAGTATTTTAAACACACACAAGAAGTTTCCCCCTTTTTGAGGTCTTTTACAAACACAATAAGTTGCCCCTTTTTGAGGTCTTTTTGTAAATAAGAAATTAAACAGTCTCCCAATGCCTATGGGGGTAGGTCTTCAGCACATGCATTTCTATTCCTACTTCTTATGGCAAGGAATTTAAAAGATAATGCGGAATATAAATAGAATATAAAATAATAACCAATGAACAAAAAGTCTGTAGCAAAGTGTAATCAAAGCAAGAAATCCAAAGATCTTCGTGTAAGCTTCACCAATCAAAGAAAAGAGTCAGAAATCAATTGCTCGGAATAAGCATCAAAGCATCATCGATGTGAAAATAAATCACAATCGACATTCGAATATCGAATAAATAATTCTGCATAAAATATAAGTTTCGACAAAATAAAATTATAGCACAAGCCTCATGTACCGAGACACCTTCAAAAGCTTGCACAAGTTCACAAGATGAGTTAGTAATAGCAAGAAACAATAACTGAAGTTAAACATTCACATAACGACTCAAATTGGAATTAAATTAGAAAGAAACCACTTCTGAACAAGTATCAGAACCATAAAACAAAGTTCCGGGAATCAACTCTTTATCTCATGAAAGGCTCAAAAAATCGAATTAAAATAAATTAAAATCAACAACAATAGCCAACAATCATCAAATAAAATCTAAACATGCATGAACCGATAATTAAAAGCAACACTTACATGTATTTGTAAATTTTGGGAAACATTGTTACATGTATCGATGTCCATAAAAAATCTAGCGAAAATTAACATTTAACGCGCAAACACATTGAACATCGATACTTGGAACGTTGCTCAAAATTTACAAATAAGTTGAAAACATTAAATCACTACTAGTGCAATGATTCTTGAACATTGAAATAAAAATTATTTACGCGTCGATATCAAAAATCAACTCGAAAATAATCATCAACTCATGAACTTCAACAATTATCAATAATTATTGAATAAGAGTCAAGCTTTAACGCATAGAATCAAAAATTAAAAACAATTATCGCGTCGACACATGAAGTTCAAACAATTAAGCAATTAATCATCCGATTCCACAAATTGTCCATAATCAAAATTCAAGGATCAATTAATTCTCACAAATTAAATTAAATTCAACTCATGCTAGATTCACATAATCACTTAATTTAAAATCAATTGATCAATTAATCAATTAAGCACTTAAATCAAACAAGCTTCAAGAAAATAGTTCCAAAATCGATATGAAGAATTAAATAGAACACAAATTCGGAAGCG